>JACEVL010002013.1:0-22794 GCA_020284085.1 Aporrectodea caliginosa
AAACATTTGTTTAAACAAATACCCTTTTAAATAAAAAATACTCCATAGTTTTAGCGAAATCTAAAGGCATGCAGCAATATCAACATGAAACACTGCGTTATTGTTCACGGCAGTCAAATATGTCAGTGGTCCTTGCAGTTATTGCAAGTTACTCCCGTTGTTTTGTGCGAATGCTTCGATCCTGTAAACTGGCTTCTCACTTCATCTTCAGTATCTGTTTGAGCTAATATAAGTTCTATATATAAGTTCTCTCTATAGCTTTAATCGTATTTTCAAGTATGCTGATGACTGCATTCTTGTGATCTTGGCTTCTAACATCTCCACTACAGATGCAGATCATATTAGATCATATTAGTACCTGGGCTCGTAAATGTAATCTCCACCTGAACCACTCTAGATCCTCACAGGGTGTATTTACCAAGCCAAAAGTGAATCTTATACAGGCCCCTCCGGTGCTGCCTGGTATTAAAGGGCCAGTGTCATTGAATATACTGAACATTGAGATTACCGAAAAGTTCTGGTTTTCCCCTGCATGTTCAAAAGACTTTGCATTCGGGCCAAGCAATCTCTTTATGCCCATCGTATTTTTATCTCAGAGCTCTGGGGGTCAGGCTTCATGATGTAGTCGACTATCAACCGCATGCTATACTGTTCCTAAGTGTGTGGCTTCGCCAGCAAGCAGGAACTTGACTCTGGAGCGCGCTGGTCCGCAAGTTAATGGCTTGGTTTCCTACCCAAATCTTTCCCCTCACCTTTGAGGAGCTTTGCAAAAAGCTGACATAGACCTCTTTAGAAACATCTTAACAAATACTAGCCACACCTCCACGACCTTCTCCCCCTGTCAATTGCACTGGTCATGACCTGCGCCCACGCTCACATAACCGTATTCTCCCTAGATTTGATTCCCTTACCAGGCGTGGCTTCTTAGCTAGGATGTTGTACAGTTAGACATATGTTTTCTAGTTGACTTAATTTTCTCTAAATGTCGTTTTCTTTGTACATAAAGTATTTCCTTACTCTGTATCTAAAGCGCTGGAGCGTTTGCTTGCGTTTAATAAAGAACATTCTTACTTACTTACTTACTAAATCTGTATCTGTTGACAAACGTTTACGTAGAAATATCGGCTTTCGTTGTAATGCTGCAATCAGCCATTTTCCGCCAGATTTAACGTATTATTATTTATTTTTGATCACTTCCAGTGTTCAACAGACAGACAAGTAAGCGAAGCAAATGGCAACCCCTGCATTCCCTCTACAGAATTGTATATTTGTTTCTCTTCTTTCAGGAAGAAAAATGAATACGCTATGATCGAAAAACTAACTGGTGTATCCACCCCTCTGGTACCTCGGGTATATCGCGTATAACTTTTGAATGGCGTGAGATACCACCATGATGTTTACCTCAAAATGTACCCAAATGAATCTGCTACAGCTACCTAAATTGTAACAATTATATTCCACATGAAAAAAACATTTATGCATAAAAACGTAAGGGTGGTGGTATCCACCCCGCCCCCTGGTAGCCCGAGGGTTAACAGTCAACAGTGTCCTCAACACAGACTGCAGTCACTATAGTAAACTATAAGCCAACTGTACAATACGATACTAGCGAATTATTCGAATATAAGTTTATTATTATTATTATTATTATTACAGTAGTTTTATCATCATCATCATCATCATCATCATCATCATCATCATCATCATCATCATCATCATCATCATCATCATCATCATCATCATCATTAAAATAAAGTGATAGAATTTAACGCGCGAAAGGTCACACCCAGATGTGAATTTGATGCGCTCTTCAATTTATCTCTTAGTGTACAAACGTTCAAATAGTCTCTATGTCTAACGTCTAACGTCGAATGACCTGTTTTATCAATAATTAAGTCCTCCTTTTATTCGCCTACTCATCAGCTGCAGTATTTTTCTGAGTGGTGATAGAAATTTCACTGAAGCGCATGAATGAAAACGTCATCGTTATTCTAAAGGATTGGACAAACGGAACCCGGTGTTAACCCTCGGGCTACCAAGGGGGGTGGGTTGCCACCCCCCCTCTAGGTTTTTTTCATCTCAAACTTTTTCGGTATGGAATAAAAAATTTGACCTTTTAGGTAGCTGTAGGGGGTTCATTTACACACGTTTTGAGGTAAAATGTGAGATGATATCTCACACCGTTCAAAAGTTATACCCAATATACCCGAGGTACCAGGGGGGTGGATACCATCCCCCCCTAGATTTTCGACTATATCTTATCCGTCATTTAATATTAAGAGACACAAATTATACCATTCTATAGAGGGAATGTGGGGCTACATTTCTATAGGTCACTGAGTTGACCTTGAGACAACCGGAAGTGCTCAAATAAATAATAACACGCGTAATATGCGTGAAAAATGGCTGAATGGAAGGACTCCCCCTTAGTTTTTTGTCTGTAGTGTATTCATTTGTCTTCCTGGAAGAGAAACAAAGATACCATTCTTTTAGAGGGAATGTAGGGCTTCATTTGCATACCTACATCTTTGTCTTTTGAATACCGGAAGTGATCAAAATAAATAATAATACGCGTAATCTGTGTGAAATGGCTGAATACAGCATTACAACGTAAACCGATATATATGTATGGATATATATGTATGGATGTACATTTATACTATATAAACATGTGTAGGGATGATTTTGTGTATCTTTTATACGTAGATTAGTTTCAAAAACACACATAATCTTATATTTGTTTATCCAAAAAGTACAAAATGTACGCAATAATATACAATATTGCTAATTTATGGGTTCCGTTGTTAAAAGTGATGTAATTTCGAGGTGCATTCACATAATGTACAACTAAATATACCATTGTGTGCAGAAATGAATGCTGAATCCAATGCTATATTACAAGTTATGATATGTAAACCAAACACGAAATCCTTTGGTAGCCAGTGTTACAAAAAAAACTTGGTAGCCCTAGGGTTAAGTTAAAGCAACGTCTCCGTTTAACCCTCAGAGGCTAACCTGGGGTGAATTTTTCACCCCACTGTCAGTATTTGCGCTGAATTTTTTACAGCTTTGGAGTTATGCCGTGCGCCTTTGTGTATCTGTTCATAGATGACTGTTGCTTAATTCCATATATTTTGTCTTACTTATTTTGGATGAATGGTCACGTGACTGACGTCATACCGTGGCAATTTTTATTGGTAATTTGTGTGAAAGATGTCTCGACGGTTATCTGCTGCTAAAGCGTTACTTGTGTGTAGATGACTGTAGACTCGACGATTGTGCTGATGGTTGACTTTAGTTAGGTTTCCTAGTTTTGCAGTTTTATGTTGAACTTGGTACAATTACCATTGTTGATCGAACATGGTTTAATTTTATATCACATGCCTCAAATAGTGAGGGGTGAAAATTCACCCCAGGTTATCCAATGTGTGATTTTTTTATAGGTTATCCTCTGAGGGTTAATTGCATTGAAAGAAATTTCATTCATCGGTAAATCGCCAACGGTGTCCATTAAACTTCTTCACCCTAGGATAGTCTCTAAAGGACCAAGCGCAAATCGTCACCGTTTAAGCAGTTGGCCGATAATTCGGTGTCATACCATCAGAGTCGATTTGATGAGCATAATTGCTGTCGTCTTTTTAGCAAGTCGCTAACGTTTCGGCCTATCACCGGACAGAAATCGGTTTACAATTTGTTTAATAAAAAAACGAACCAGAGGGGTATTTCGTCAACAGTACGAGTTGTCAGAAGGGGTGCCAAAATGATATAGGCCTAAAGGAGATGCAGTCGTATTACTAGTGGTACTAGAGGTGGTGGTGGTAGTGGCAGTGGTGGTGGTAGTGGCAATGGTGGTGGTAGTGGTCACTGTAGCAGTGGTGGTAGACAGTAGTATTTGAATAGCAGCGTTCATGGAACATAAAACTGGAATTGGATCGCACTCAATTGTTCATGGATGCTACATTTCTAAGAGTCGATACTTGTTAACTATGCATGACAAATAAAGATCGAACAAACTTTATTTGCTAAGACATTTCAACCTTAACCATACTGATCATACATGTATGAAATTATCGTTGCAATAACTTTGTGATTGCAGTTACGGGACACTAAAACAGCCTGAGAGTCATACGACCATGAAAAACTTCGATTGAGTGAAAACACGAAAAAGCTACAGTAGATCATGTGAAGTAAACCATCAGTGCAATAATAAAAACAATAGAGTTAAAATGCTTAATTAGACATAAGAATAATAGGCTTAACTAAACTGAACTAAAACAATGTACAAAAAAACGCAAAACAAAGCAGGATCCTTGAATATGTGCTGTCCTACACAAATACTCAGTTGCACTGCACTAAAGCTCTTACTTTGAATACAAAACTGATATGCATGAATTCGTTCGTGTGTATACTATCATCATAGATTGAGTAGCTCCACACATCCATTTTTCTTATTTGTTAACCAACTGTTGTTGGTGAACTCAATAACGTCAAATATTTCAGGTAATTTCTGGTTGAGACTTTTGTTTCTCCGTAGACTCGAAGATCGCGAAAATGTTTTTACAAACCTTTTGTGAGCAATTTACTGCAGATCTATCTTGCGCTCTCAGCCTCATTGCATTTACAAGATGGATGCTGCATATCGTTTTTGCTTAACTATGACAAATAAAGATCGAACTAACTTTATTTACTAAGACTTATCAACTTTAACATCAGTCTAATTGTGTGAAATTATCGTTGCAATTACTTGTATGTGCAGTTACGGAACAGTAACAGTGTGAGAACACGACCATGTAAAATTTGGTTTGAGTGAAAACAGCGCCAAAAAGCTACAGTAGATCATGCTAAGTATACTATCGGTGAAATAATAAAAACATTTCAATGGAGTTAGAGTGCCTAACTAGACACACACGTAAAACTTGGATTGAGTGAAAACAACACAAAAACAGCCACAGAAGATCATGTGGATCAATGATACAATTATAAAAACAATAGAGTTAAAATGCTTAATTAGACACAAGCATAATCGGGCTACCTAAATTGAACTAAAAATGTTCCAAAAACGCAAAACAAAAGCAGGATCCTTGAATATGTCCAAGTGCTACAGGAATACTCAGTTGCACTGCACTAAAGCTCTTACTTTGAATACAAAATTGATATGCATGAAAATCGTTCGAGCGTATCATCATAGATTGAGTAGCTCCACACTTCCATTTTTCCATTTGTTCACCAACTGTTGTTGGTGAACTCAATAACGTCAAATATTTCAGGTAATTTCTGGTTGAGACTTTTGTTTCTTTGTAGACTCGAAGATCGCGAAAATGTTTTTACAAAACACTTTTGTTTCTCTCCATTTAGGGTTCATTCGTGTATTTCTGACGAAGTGCATTAAAATGTTTCCTGACATACCTGAAATAATCGCGTGAGAATGTTCTCTGGTATAACTGGAATTTGCATGGCTGTTCTCAAGTAAGGTTTTCAACATAATAAATTTTGCAGACTGTAAACTTTCGAAAATATTTTACAAACTTGAGCCAGACACGGAGTGGGTTTTTTCATGACGTCTCAGACCTGAAGCCCATGAGAACGTTTTCTGACATATCTGGCAAAGGTATGGTTTCTCTCCAGTATGTGTTCTCGTGTGCCTCTTTAGATTACTTTTATTATTAGTTTTAAACTCACATAATTGGCAGTGGTATGGTTTCTCTCCAGTATGAATTCTTGCATGACTTTTAAGACTAGAAGATCGGATAAACCGTTTTTGACATGTCTGGCATTGGTATGGTTTTTCTCCAGTATGGATTCGAACATGATCTCGCAGGTGAGAAGATTGGGAATAACTCTTCTTACATATCTGACATTGGTATGGTCTCTCTCCAGTATGGATTCTAACATGAATTTGTAGAGCTGAAGATGTGGAAAATGTTTTTTTACAAAGAATACACAGAAATGGTTTCTCTTCAGAGTGGGTTTTTTCATGACTTTTAAGACCTGAAATGCTTGAGAATGTTTTCTGACATACCCGGCAAAGGTATGGCTTCTCTCCAGAATGTGTTCTCATATGAATCTTTAGACAACCTTGGGTCTTAGTTTTAAACTCACATAACTGGCATTTGTACGGTTTCACTCCGGTATGAATTCTTGCATGACGTGTTAGATTTGAAGATTGGGAAAAACGTTTTTGACATATTTGGCATTGGTAAGGCATCTCTCCAGTATGGATTCTTGCATGACGTGTTAGACTTGAAAGCTGAGAAAAACGTTTTTGACATATTTGGCATTGGTAAGATTTCTCTCCAGTATGAATTCTTGCATGACGTTTTAGACTTTGAAGAATAGGAAAAACGTTTTTGACATATTTGGCATTGGTAAGATTTCTCTCCAGTATGAATTCTTGCATGACGTGTTAGACTTGAAGACTGAGAAAAACGTTTTTGACATATTTGGCATTGGTAAGATTTCTCTCCAGTATGGATTCTAATATGGTTCTGCAGCTGGGAACTTTCTATCTTTTCTGGCATTGTTGCATTTACAGATGGAATATGGAATATCTGTAATGAATGTTTGAAAGAAATGCTTTTCGACATCATGATTATGAAGTAACAGAGTTTGTGCTTCAGATATGATTTTTACACAAAGCTAGAGTTGAAAACACTGAAACTCTTGTAAGTTTCTGTGGACTGATATTATTGTCCAAGCCCGCCATTTGTTTGCCTTTTTCATTTTGAAGTTCTCTAAGCATTCAGTAGAAATCTAAAATAGTACATTTACTTTTATCTTGCATTTATTTATTCATATTATTAACCTAAAAAATAAAAAAAGCATCATAGTCGTAATATAAAAGACATATAATTATGGGAGACAGAATCAGAATTCCGCCAGGTTGATCGCCTAAGACACAATATCAATTTGCAAAGACAATTACAACAAACACATTGAACATGAATAAACAGTCTGTATTCCACTATCTAAAATGGTCCTTGCACACTGTATTCAAACGAATGCGCATGTACTTTAACATGTGAAAATCACAGTTAGCTGATTCTACAAAAGAACCATATAGCATTTTGTTAATTTTACTACATTTTTCTTCGTTTCACAACTCGTCAAAACCTATGGAACTTTGAGAATAAACGACATGTCTAGAAAGTTGATGGTCAATTAACAATAAAGCGTAATTTGCAACAAAGACAAATTGTATGAATAAATTATCTTTGCTGTCAATACAACCGATTTATACTAAATTAATTTGCAATAAAATTTAAATAAAGAATCATAATTACCACACCAATGAGAATACGTGAAATGTGCGAATAACAAAGAAAGAAATCAGTTCTTATGCACGATTAAGTAATATTGTTAATAACTTTCGCAGTTAATATAATAAGCTGAACGACAAATTGACGTTAATTTTAATTAATAGCTGCATGGCAAACAAATAATAATAATAATAATAACAATAGTTTAATAATAATAATAATAAATGACATATAGATCAATAATTGGTTTGATAATAATAATTAATGGGCGAAGAGAAGTATATTAGAATACGGCCGGCGATAAAATTAATGGTCACATAATATTTAAGGGAGCAGTTTTGGCCAGTATTAACAGGTAGATGAATAAATAGAGTTCTCGAATTCATAGAATTATTTGCAAAAAGCATTGATTATTAAGCCAATGAAGTATCATTATACATGACTGTACAGAACGGAAAAACATGAGAAGGAAGTTTAGATGATTATGGAATGTTTTGAAGATGAGTATGCATGAATAACCGGTTATAAAAATAAGTTTTATTCAAATTTAAACTAAACATATTGCAGTGAATGAGAATTACAATTTATTATGCGACGAAATGCCTTAGATCCGAACCACGTCGAAGAATTAAATTGTCATTCGACGGCTTCAAATGCCTCAATAATTGACTTAATTGCTCCGCTAGTTGTGAGACATTACACATGATAATAATAACTCGATGCGACATTCTACTAATTGCGGTCCGCTAGTTAAAATTTACACTGATAATAATAACAATTAAAAATTGCAAAGACTGATTGATAATCGACGACTAAACTGAATTAATTTTTAAACAGTAGATTTGTAACGTTACCTCGTAGACTAAGTCACTGATAAGTGACGTCATCATTCTTTGTGCTCATTAAGTAAGCAAGGAGTTTATATCGTACTACTATAAGAGGTGTCAAATTCACTCTTGCTGCAGTTTTACAGTTGGAAATCAGAAGTTTACATTGCACTAAACTAAAGTAGCGATTTTATATTCAAAAACATTTAACACACGTGACACATCACTACTTTGACAGATTTTCAGACATTTGTTCGAATTTTTAAAAATAATATACTAGTGAAAATCTGAGTCCGGTTGCCAGATTAAATATAGGCTGGTTTATGTACCTTAAATATAATGTCATTTTATAAATTATTTATTATCTTTTAGCAATCATTGATAGAAACACATTAATTAGTTAAGTTTGTATTCGAACATATCATTTTTAGTCGCTGAAATGAGTATATTATTTATAATATAGTTACATTTAGTTTGAATTACATTAGCTGATGGCACTGATAATATACATTTAGTTGTGATTTGAATTACCCTTAACACACAAATTTTAAACACTAAATATGATCTTAATATTTGAAGTCACAAATTTTGTAATCATATTATATTTTCTATCATTCCAGTAACAGTGATCGTCACATAAGTTCTACGTCTTAGCCTGCATGGATCTCTTGTCTTCTCTGAGCACTTTCATCAACAATAGTCTTTGCATTAATTAACCTCGGATCTAGAAGTCAATGTCAACTTTTATTCTATCCAAATTCTCTGGCTCGCACACTTGTATCTACCTAACATACATGAAACTTATATCTCAGCCAAAATTCTTCCAACAATCACAGAGTAGGTGCTATAATGTAATTTTCTGAGAGTCCGTCAGCTTCTATGACTTCTGTAATTACGCAGACTAGTACTTCCAGATTCCTGGCTTCTGCTGCTAGCACAAACGAACTGCAGGCATAATGGATATACCAACAGAGTCGACTGAGTACCATAATAGTAATTAAATCAGTTGAGTTCCGTCTCAAAATTTGCGCCCCTCTTGAGTTCCGCCCTATGGATCTACGACATGGCACCGCTGGCACACATCTAGCTACGGCCCTGATTTTTAGTCGCTGAAATGATTTATTATTATATACATGATCATAAGGATAGTTACCTACAGGTGAATTAGAAATATCATGGACCCTTAAATAAACTAAATGCATCTTACGCTTTGATAGTACATCACAAACTTTTGCAAATCTTTGAGTTACTATCATATCAGTGTCATATTGTCAAATAAGCTTTGTGAACTCATTAGCCTGCTCGATCTCTTGTCAACTCTCGCCTGGAGTACGCCAACTCGGTCTTTGCAAGCAACCTCGGATCTAGAAATCAACAGGCTTTTTATACCAAAATTCATCATCAGGACAGCGCTAAGCAGAGAGAAAATCTCTGCACAGAGAGGTCCTCACGGCCGTTCAAGAGCAGACGGAAAGAGGCCAAACGGTGTCACAATCATCCCTTGGTCACCACGATGCCTGGCATGGGATGTGACAGTGTCCCACACCTACGCCACGTCTCATCATGCTCACACATCCATTCGTGCAGCTGCTACAGGCTTGTTGGTGGTTTCTGTAAACTTTACCATGTCTCGCATTATATGCGTGACGTACTCCACTGGCTTCCTGTTTCCCAGCGCATTCCATTTAGGATTTCGGTCTGGGTCTGGCGGTGCCACTTAGGGAGCGCCCCAGCCTACTTGCGCGAATTCTGTTGCCCCACCTCAGGTTTGGCTGCACGCAGATATCTTCGTTCTGCGTCTCGAGGCGAACTTGCTGTTCCCTTTGCGCGCACTTCAAAGATGCAGCGTCGTGCCTTCTCAGTGGTTGGGCCGACCACGTGGAATAATCTTCCTTCCGAGCTGCGTGTTCCTTTAGCTAGTGACTCTGCATAGCGATATGCATGGATCGATCCATGGCAGCGTTAAACATCTTATGGCAGCAAAGGCCGTTGACTCCGACAGAAATTATTTGAATAGTTCTCACCGTTCGTATGGCACAATATAGTTCATAATGGGAAGACGGCGTTTAGAAGAAACGGAAGAACATAAAACTGGAATTGGATCGCACTCAGTTGTTCATGGATGCTACATTTCTAAGAGTCGATACTGGTTAACTATGACAAATAAAGATCGAACAAACTTTATTTGCTAAGACATTTCAACCTTAACCAAACTTATCATACATGTATGAAATTATCGTTGCAATAACTTTGTGATTGCAGTTACGGGACACTAAAACAGCCTGAGAGAATACGAACATGAAAAACTTCGATTGAGTGAAAAACACGAAAAAGCTACAGTAGATCATGTGAAGTAAACCATCAGCGCAATAATAAAAACAATAGAGTTAAAATGCTTAATTAGACATAAGAATAATAGGCTTAACTAAACTGAACTAAAAATGTTAAAAAAAACGCAAAACAAAGCAGGATCCTTGAATATGTGCTGTCCTACAGAAATACTCAGTTGCACTGCACTAAAGCTCTTACTTTGAATACAAAACTGATATGCATGAATTCGTTCGTGTGTGTATACTATCATCATAGATTGAGTAGCTCCACACATCCATTTTTCTTATTTGTTAACCAACTGTTGTTGGTGAACTCAATAACGTCAAATATTTCAGGTAATTTCTGGTTGAGACTTTTGTTTCTCCGTAGACTCGAAGATCGCGAAAATGTTTTTTTACAAACCTTTTGTGAGCAATTTACTGCAGATCTATCTTGCGCCCTCAGCCTCATTGCATTTACAAGATGGATGCATGCATATCGTTTTTGACTTAACTATGACAAATAACTGTTTAATTTACGAAGACTTATCTACTTTAAGTCAGTATACTGATTAACTATGACAATATTTGATTGATCGAACTAACTTTAGCCTATTTACAAAAATTATCAACACAGTAATTTCATCGTTACCGACTAGATTAATGACTGTGCAAATCTGATCGTTGCTAAAAGTTTGAGTGTAAATTACTTTTGTACGGTTTGATTGAAAACAGCTCGAAAATATGCATAAAGATCATCAGCTTTGTCCATTTTCTACATTTTTGTAGACTCAAAGGTAGGGAATAATTTTTTTTAAATTATTTCACACAGGATGATTTCTCTCCATTTAGGGTTCATTCATGCATTCTCCACGAAGTGCATAAAAATGTTTCTGTTCTCAGAATGTTCTCTGGTATAACTGGTTTGGTATGGCTTTTCTCAAGTATGGTTTAAATTTTGCAGACTGTAAACTTTGAAAACATATTTTACAAACTTGAGCCAGACACGGAGTGGGTTTTTTCATGATGTCTCAGACCTGAAGCCCATGAGAAGGTTTTCTGACATATCTGGCAAAGGTATGGTTTCTCTCCAGTATGTGTTCTCGTGTGCCTCTTTAGATGACTTTTTCCATATTAGTTTTAAACTCACATAATTGGCAGTGGTATGGTTTCTCTCCAGTATGAATTCTTGCATGACTTTTTAGATTAGAAGATTGGATAAACCGTTTTTGACATGTCTGGCACTGGTATGGTTTTTCTCCAGTATGGGTTCGAACATGATCTCGTAGGTGAGAAGATTGGGAATAACTCTTTTTACATATCTGACATTGGTATGGTCTCTCTCCAGTATGGATTCTAACATGTCTTTGTAGCGTTGAAGATGTGGAAAATGTTTTTTTACAAAGAATACACAGAAATCGTTTCTCTTCAGGGTGGGTTTTTTCATGATTTTTCAGACCTGAATATGATGAGAATGTTTTTTGACATACCCGGCAAAGGTATGGTTTCTCTCCAGTATGCTTTCTCATATGATTCTTTAGACAACGTTCATACTTCGATTTAAACTCACATAACTGACATTTGTACGGTTTCTCTCTCGGTATGAATTCTTGCATGAACTTAGATTTGAACATTTGGAAAAACGTTTTTGACATACTTGGCATTGGTAAGATTTCTCTCCAGTATGAATTCTTGAATGAATTGTTATGATCATGAAGATTGGGAAAAACGCTTTTGACATATTTGGCATTGGTAAGGCCTCTCTCCAGTATGGATTCTAACATGGTTCTGTAGAAGTAAGAACGAGCGAATATTTGTTTACATACTTCGCACTGAAACGGTTTCTCTCCAGTATGGGTTCTAGTGTGTGTTTTCAGACTCGAAGAGTATGCGAATGTTTTCTTACATACCAAACAAAGGTATGCTTTTTCTCCAGTATGGATTCTCATGTGCCTCTGTAGGTCACAGGTGCGTGTAAATATCTTTTCGCAAAGCTCACATTCGCGTGTCTTTGATTTGGAATGGCTTTCCTTGTTTTCCTTCGTATGATTATCCAGCACAAATGATTTCTGACATAGTTGGGAACTTTCTATCTCTTCTTGTGTTGCATTTCCGATGGAATATGCTGATGAATGCTTGGAAGAAATGCTTTTCGACATCATTAATTATTATGAATTGTCTGAGTGTTGTGCTTCAGTTATGATTTTTGCACAAAGCCAGAGTTTAAAACTATGTACTTCTTTTAAGTTTTATGGACTGAAATTATTCTTCAACCTTGCCAGTTGTTTGCCTTTTCAGTATTTAGCTCACTAAGCAGCCAGTAGAAATCTAAAACAGTACAGCATCGTAGTCGCAATATAAAAGACACATTATTATGGGAGGGAGACAGAATCAGAATTCCGCCAGCTTGATCGCCTAAGACACAATATCAATTTGCAACAAACACATTGAACATCAATATTCAGTCCGTATTCCACTATCTAAAATAGTCCTTGAACAGTAGGCCTATGTTTAATTCGTTGGTATGCTACTTGCTGGTCATTACCTGAATCAAAACGCGTAAAAATCATCGTGCAGCTTGATTCATTGCTGCCACTTAAGTTTAGTAGGATACCGTCTTTCTGCGTGGCTGAAGCGAAATTAAACCACAAGAAGATGCATGATGGAGAAATTTAAAGTTTCCAAAAGATATTGACGATATCCCAAAATTCCCAAGCCCACATATTAAGGCCATATCCTTAAACGCCATAACGCTAAGACTTCCATCTTGCACTGCTGGCACTGCTAGACAGGATTGATGAGGCAGATGGGGACAACTAAATCAGAGTATGAGTGTCTCGATTTTTGTTTTCGCTCAATTGATCTCGAGTCCATAAAATTGCGCTTCCAGATTCATTGTCTTCAATAACAGGAACAGGGTTTCAAGTGTTGTATATCTTGTTGAATAAATTACATATGTCATGCATCTAGTATGCTAGCACTCGATTTAAACTACCTTTATTCTATGTTGTAAGAATTATTTGGTAATTGTAATTATAAATTAGGCCTATTTGGTCATTGTGTCAAATACTTACGTAGGCCTATATATCTTTAGGGCATGTTGAAAAGCAATGTGCCGTGAATTTTCTCGATTTCATTAGCCCCAACACGCACACAATCTATTATCCAGTATGGCAATGATGGTCCATTTGTTTCAAGAACAGATGTCAACCGTCTTGAATCTTGTAGTCAAAGCAGGAAGAATAAGCTTTACTGCTGCGGTAGAACGCAAGTCAAGTCATTAAGAGTAGCCTATTGCTTACGAAATCTAAATGTATGGAACTGAAGAACCACGGGAGAAGTCACAATTTGAGGTAGAAAACAAAATGAAATGAAAAATTCAAAATACATTCCAGATTCGAAGCCATTTATAGCCATCATAGGCGTAACATTCTATTGTAACGGTAGAGTCCGGTCATCATCACTTTTAAAATGGCGGTGACAAGTCGCCACCACTTTCGCCTATCGTTATTTTAGTTGAAGTAAGTTTCGTTGCATTCCAATGATTCTAAAGGGACTGCTAGCTCTATTGTGGTGGTCTCAGTTTCGTCTATGCACAGATTAACAGTTGTCAAACACAATGTAAACATGTACTTTGTTATCTGTTGTCGACTGCAAAGTGGCGAATAAAGCATTATTATAAGGAAGGGGACGTAAAGGAGAGAGAGAAGGGAAGGGCAGAGGGAAGGGAGGAGATTTGTCACCACCACTCTGTACGACAGAATAACGCCCTTGAAAGCAATATAAAATTATAAAGAATGTAAAATGCTTTGAAATTTTTTATATGGAACAGCCGAACAGATATTTAGGGAGATTTATTTTTTTACCTGTAAGCAGCCATATTGACGAACTAAACGAACGACGGATATGCAAACGCAATATTAATTGCGTCGCTAGTTGTGAGACTTTACACTGATAATTATTATAAAGGAACGTTCTACTGAAAAGGAAAAGCAATTGAAAATTGTGAAAACTGATTGATTATCGACGATTAATTAATTTTTAAACAGTAGATTTCAAACCTTACCAAGTAGTGTAGGGTGCTGATAACGATGACGTCATCATTCTTTGTGCTCATTACGTAAACAAGGAGTTTATATTGTATAATAAGAGGTGTCAGATTCACTCATGATGCAGTATTGCAATTGGAAATCAGATTTTACAATGCACTAAACTACCGTAGCGATTTTATATTGAAATAATTTGGCGAATATTTAAAACACAGCATGACTTCGACAGCTTTTCATACATTTGTTGCAATTGGGAAAAAAGTATATGGAATATTTACCAGAACGTAGGACGAGAACCAAGTGTCGAACTTATTAAGGCAATTTATCACAGTGCACCTTGGCGTCATAGGGGGTGCGGACCGCACCGGGTGTCACCATAGGGGTGACACCAAAATGACTGTTCATAGTTTGAAAGCCAGGAAAGGAAAGTTCTGATCTAGTCGAAATGTTCACAAAGTGCCGAAATCAATCAATCAAAATAATCAATCAAAACTCATTTATTGAAGCCAAATAAAAACTCATTTCTGCTATGGCCCACTCTAGGTGCTTTGAAAGCACCTAGAGTGGACCGTAGCAGAACGCATGCGAGGGACATTAATTCATTCCGAAAATTTATATAGCGCTTCTTCAAGAGACCTACTCTGAGTCCGGTTGTTCCATCAAAGTAAGGCATCCATAGGGCCACTGGTCGAAGATTACAGAGGCCCTCGCAAGTAAGGAGGAGACGAAGGAAGCAGTAGTATATCTCAGTCAACTGGATATTTTCATAGTATTTCGTAAATGATCTAGTTTTTCAAATCGCTGAGTACGATTACTTCAGCTGTGTTAAACTTTGCATCTCAATCAACTGGTAGGATACTGCAGTATGGTCAAATAGCTAACTACGCGTTGAGTATAAGATCCTTATGCCGATGCGCAGCTGCTTGGTCCATTGTGCTCAAGTCTACTTTTGACAGCGTTTTAGTGTTTTCATTACTGATCGTAAGTCACTTCGTTCTCCAACACATTGTAATCCGGTTGTTCCGCGATACAACTGGAAACTTTGCAATTATAGTCGGTCCGTCATTGTGGAAGAGGTTTCCAGGCAATTTGAGACATGAGCTTCTTATTCTACTTTCCATGCCTCTAATTCGCAAGCGGGGTTCAAGGCCATCCTGTGATCTTGCAAAACAGGTGGTTTGCAAACAAACGAGTTTTCTTGAAGAGGAGTTTATAAAATTAACCAATTACCATGCGAATTGCTCTTAGGGATCGTCATATGGCTCGAGAGTTTTAAAATATTTTTGATAAATTCATTTGTTTATGTCATCTTACTTGTTGTTCCTTCAAAGTACAATATGTCTGCTTAGGCTGATAATAATTATAATAAATAAATCAAAAGAAAATTGTTTACACCTGCGGGAAAAGGGAATGGAGCAGCTACTAGCTGTTTCATCAAAATACAATAGGTATGCTTAGGCTAGTTTATTGTTTACAGTGTTTTAACTGTGTAGTCAATTCCTTAATACTGTTAATAATAATGTTGTTTAATAGTAAATAATGTCAGTGCAAATTCTCACGCCCTCACATACATTCACTGTAGGCTCCCTAATATTGCGACGGCCCTCCTATTAAGATACCTTTAAAACTAGGTTTCAGACGAAATATAGTCGTCAATATTCATCCGCGAACAGCTAGCTAACCGGAGGACTTTTTCAGATGAGCATTTGACGGCAACGGCCTATGTTGTAATAAGCTGTCATTAAACCCTGGATCCATCCATCCATCCATCATGAGTTCCATACTGCAATAAAGCTCTGGTCAGGAAAACAATGAATCCAGTGTTTCTCAATATAGAACCAAGGCATCGTCAGTCGAGATCCGCTTTCGCAATGAAACCGTTGTCAAACACTGTAACCTGTTAGATCTAAGTCCAGACGAAATCCTATACGTCATAGAAACATACATCAAATTAGGGAGAGTAAGCATAACGTCGTAAGACAGTGAGTAGATTTCTAACCTAAGCTAACCTAATCTGATCTGATCAGCTCTAATCTAGTCTAGTCTAATCAAGTATCTTCTAGTTAATGTATGTAGTCTATGTATGTGCACTTGTTCAATCAATCAATCAGTCAATGAAACTTGTTATAGCGTCCCTTCGAGATTTCTACTCAGAGGCGCTCTCGACTACAGCGCGGACACTGAATCGGAGTTTCACGTCGAAGCGCATGAGCAATTGCGAGTGAAGGACTTGCCCAGGGTCCCTAATAGTCCATAGTCTAGACCTGATCTGATCTGATTAAGGAGTATCTTGGCGAATGTTAAAATCCGACCAATAACTAGTGCGATTCATATGACTAGCTTTGGAACTGACAGTCAATCGATAGTCTTCCGAATGAGAAATTTCGCCCGAAGCAATGGAGAACAAAGCACCCAATTATCCACCAGGCGCCAAGATTTATGAGGCTAATTTATTCACAGTGACTGTGTAATTCGTACAGAACAATACGTGAAAGACGCGTGCTGTCATAAGATGTCCCTAAACGCATTCTTTTGTCCGTAGCCTGCAGAGTATAATGTTTAACCCTCAGGCTACCAATGTTTTTTTTTGCGACATCGGCTACCAGAGGGGGTGAGACGACCCCCCCTGGATTTCGTGTTTGGTTTCACATATCATAACTTGTAATAGAGCATTGGATTCAGCATTCATTTCTGCACAGAATGGTATATTTAGTTGTACGTTATGTGAATGCACCTCGAAATTACATCACTTTTAACAATGGAACCCCCTTAATTAGCGATATTTTCTATTATTGCGTACATTTTGTACTTTTTGGATAAACAAATATAAAATTATGTGTGTTATGAAACTGATCTATGTATCCAAGATACACATACATCCCTACATATGTTTATATACGTATAAATATACATCCATACATATATATATTCATACATATATATCGGTTTACGTTATGATGCTGTATTCAGCCATTTTCACACAGATTATGCGTATTATTATTTATTTTGATCACTTCCGGTTTTCAAAAGACAAACATCTAAGTATGCAAATGAAGCCCTGCATTCCCTCTAAAGAATGGTATATTTGTTCTCTTCCAGGAAGAAAAATGAGTACGCTATAGACGAAAAACTAAGGGGGGTCGTATCAACCCCATTCTCCCCTCTGGTACCTCGGGTATATCGGGTGTAACTTTTGAATGGCGTGAGATATCACAATTGTAATTGTAATTGAACATTTGCATAGCGCCATTCAGAGATTCAAAGGCGCTCCCGACCCAGGGCTCTAACAAATATGATAGTCTTCAGACGTTTCCGAAACAGAGGAAGAGAAAGGCTGAGGAGCTCAAGACGCAATTCATGCGGAAGATGGTTCCAACTGGAGGGGCCGCCATATATTAAGTAAAGCTTCTGGATTGAAGAAAGAGCACAGCGCAACGAGCTTTCGTGTAAGACTTTGTCTTGTTAAACCGCGCTATAAATTTCTAATTGTATTGTATATATCCCATTGTATCTAGAATTCGGCGGTTTTTATGCTGTGTCAACAGTGGGCGGAGTCGGAACTCTGCTCCACTGGAACCGATCTGTTACGACACCGACCATCAGCCTGCGGCCAGCGCTGGGTGCAGCGTTGAGAGGAGGCCGCGTGGCGTGTACTGTAGTGCTGAGGTTCCGGAACTGTTTCGTGTGAACGGTCAGTATGTCGCTGTCCGTCAGTAAGTAGGCGCTTGAGTATCAGCGAGAACCAGTATGCGGCATTGGATCAGTATCAGTAAGGTATTAATCAGAAATTAGTATGGTTTTAATCAGAAACAGTATAGAATCAGAGCAAGTATGTCAAGCAGATTATGATCAGTATATATCATCAGAATAAGTATGGTAAACAGACTAGGATCAGTATGGCACTAATACATACCAAGTATGGTATTAAGTCAAATTAGTCTGACGTGAGGTCCTAATGATACAAAAATTATATATATATATATATATATATAATTATATATATACATTCTAATCTGATAGCCTACAGATTTTAGGTAAAAATAATAATAATAATTATTATAATAATAATAATCTTCGTTTACTATTTCAAACTGACACACCGCAATAAGATTACAATTCATAGTAGGGCCTATAAACGGATGATCACAAGTTATTACACCAGTAGAATTTTACTGTTTGGCAGCCATGCAAGGCGCTCACCACGTCCTACTGCTAATTTTACAAACGCCATCTGGCGAGTGAAAGGCTGAGTCCACCTCTGGGAGTGTGGCGGGCAGCGATCCTAGGTCCGTGATGCTCTTCTGCTATTTGTGCCCGAGTGTTACCGTTACCTTAAACCTCTCCCCTATAGGCTTCCTGGGGTATCAGATTAGAATCAGTAAACAGTATCCTATCAGATGGGAAGCAGTATGGTATTAACCCTCGGGCTACCAAGGAGGGGGTGGTTGCCACGCCCCCCCTAGGTTTTTTTCATCTCAAACTTTTTCCGTATGGAATAAAAATTTGACCTTTAAGGTAGCTGTAGGGGGTTCATTTACACACGTTTTGAGGTAAAATGTGAGATGATATCTCACACCGTTCAAAAGTTATACCCAATATACCCGAGGTACCAGGGGTGGATACCACCCCCTAGATTTTTGACTATATCTTATCCGTCATTTAATATTAAGAGACACAAATTATACCATTCTATAGAGGGAATGTGGGGCTACATTTCTATGGTCACTGAGTTGACCTGAGACAACCGGAAGTGCTCAAAATAAATAATAATACGCGTAACATGCGCGAAAAATGTCTGAATGGAAGGACTTCCCCCTTAGTTTTTTGTCTGTAGCGTATTCATTTGTCTTCCTGGAAGATAAACAAAGATACCATTCTTTAGAGGGAATGAAGGGCTTCATTTGCATACCTACATCTTTGTCTTTTGAATACCGGAAGTGATCAAAATAAATAATAATACGCGTAATCTGTTTGAAAATGGCTGAATACAGCATTACAACGTAAACCGATATATATGTATGGATATATATGTATGGATGTACATTTATACTATATAAACATGTGTAGGGATGATTTTGTGTATCTTTTATACATAGATTAGTTTCAAAACACACATAATCTTATATTTGTTTATCCAAAAAGTACAAAATGTACGCAATTATATACAATATTGCTAATTAATGGGTTCCGTTGTTAAAAGTGATGTAATTTCGAGGTGCATTCACATAATGTACAACTAAATATACCATTCTGTGCAGAAATGAATGCTGAATCCACTGCTATATTACAAGTTATGATATGTAAAACCAAACACGAAATCCAGGGGGTTGGTAACCACCCCCCTTGGTAGTCCGTGTTACAAAAAAAGCTTGGTAGCCCTAGGGTTAAGAAATCAGTATACTAATAACAATCAACATAGTGTAAACTACAGCCTTTAATGTGTACACTGGAGCCAAACGAAAAGCCTAATAAATGTCCCCACTCGATGCGGTTTGCTCTTTGCAGTAAAGCTGCGGAAGACTCTTAGACGATGCGCACCAGATGACATCAGAATTCGTCTCAAGCTCAGCAGCACGCCATAGAAATATACAGGATGAGAAGCTTTCAGAATTTAACTAGAGGAATGACGTCATTGCTCAGCTAAAAATAGCTCAGCTGTCCTCGTTTGTGATTGGCTGGATCCTCAAAACATTCGATGAGCGTGTTGCGTTGAATAAACTTATATTTGAAAAGAAATAGATATATGAACAAGATAAAAAGAGAGAGAAATGTGATTAATTTTTTAAATAAGTGACTTTTTAGTTCACGGCGCCCAACAAGAAAGTTTTCCAGGTATCTGAAGGTAATTCATACTTTTATTTTCCAGCCAATCACAATATTGGCAAAAGAATCAATAGCCTAGTGAATTAAAGTAGCCTATTAGACTTTGGCTTTAATAATGAATTCATTACAGTTATTATTGTGCTGCAACAACAGACTATTATAATACATTGAAGTCCATTCAATGGCATGGTGTCCTACAATTAAATGACGATTTTTAGTGAATCGCCCATTACTTACGATAACTAGTTTATAAAAAAAATTAAATAACTAGAGGGGCGTAACATTGATCAACCAGTCGAAAAGCAGGAAACTGGGTCAAGAGGTACCCAAATGCAGCCTTATTTTGAAAATAGTTGATGTGCTCAGCAACTCCGTGCTTCACCCACCATACCTACTTTAAAATGGGCGTAGTTTGCTCGACTTTAAATAAGCCAATCACGTCAAAGCTTTGGCCAAGTCTTTCACTTTCTCAGCCAAATTAGCGACGTTCAATTACCTTCTTTTCCTACAAATCTTTGTTGTTTTTCTGCTACAAACTACTGAGTGCTGTTAGAATAGGGTTGTCATTTAATAGACGTAGTTATGAAGATCTGCTTTGAGGCTTTTCGTAAGGGTGTGTCATAGGAGGCGTGGCTTGATATAGTTCAGAAAATATTTTTTCTGTGCTTCAACCACGCCTCGATCTTAAGAGGCGTGGTTTAATATTGTTAAAAAACATTTCATATGTGTTTTAACCAAGATTTGAGAAGGGCGTGTCTTAGGGGGCGTGGCTTAATATAGTTGAGCAAACGTTTTATCTATGATTCAACCAACATTTGCTAAAGGCGTGGCTTGGCCACGCCTGGCTTAACATAGTTCAGAAAATATTTTATCTATGTTTCGACCAATAGTTGTTAAGGAGGTGTGGTTTAAAAAAGTTCAGAAATTATTTAGCTGTGTTTGAGTGACTATATGTAAAGGGCGTGTCTTATAAAGAGGCGTGGTTTAATAAAATTCAGAAAAACTTTTCTCTGTGTGTCACCCACTATTTCGTAAGGAGGCGTGGTTTAATATAATTCAGTAAATACTTTATCTGTGTTTCAACCACTTTAATTATTTTGAAGGGCATGATTTAGAAGGGGTTGCTTATGGACGTTCCTTTGAAAGGCGGAGTTGGGGGCGTGGCTTGTGGTTTAGTGGGCGTAACTTAGGGCGTGACTTATGGTTTGGAGGCGTGGCATAGCCTAAGGGCAATTACATACCGTGTTTCGAGATTCCCGCGGCCGTCTCCAACGCTTGGACGAATCGGTCAACAACCGTAATGGCTATTGATCAGGCGCCAGACAGAGTGTAGTGCCTACTTATCCGCAGGCACTCCTGAATAACGGGAAAATCTCCCGGCTCCGAAGAACTACAAGTGCCTCGCTGCGCAGGCGAGCCCCACCCGGCTCTGAAGGGATTGTCGTCACTGATGAAACTGATTATGGAACGAGCTAATGCGATTAACACGAGGTATTATTATTACGCTGCTTTGCGTGTCTCCCTTTCTCTCCGTCTGTCGGTCTGTCTGCCTGTATCTGTCTGTCTCTCGGATGAGATAAGCAGAAGGGGATTGGCTGGGCAACCTGGAAAGCTAATCAAGGTCTGGATGCGTGATGTGACTTTTAATCGTCTTCAAGGTCAATTAAGAAACCAGTCTCATCCTTCCTTCTCTCCATCCCAGGCCAGCTGCTGTACGTACGGCTGAGCAACCAACACGCAATCAGAGAATAGACCGTGTTGGCGAAAATCCTGAGGACTAAATCCGGGGATCTGTACTAATCTGGCATCAGCTGACTTAGACGGTCAGTGGCACGCCCTTCGGCGGTTATTAGTTCATCCCTTCTCCTCCAATTTCCGAATTAAACATCCCACAAAAAAACTAAACTGTACAGTCAAGTTATTATTTCTAGCCTACCATTACACAATTATTATTATTATTATTATTATTATTATTATTATTATTATTATTATTATTATTATTATTATTATTATTATTATTATTATTATTATTATTATTATTATTATTATCATCATCATCATCATCATCATCATCATCATCATCATCATCATCATCATCATCATCATCATCATCATCATCATCATCATCATCATCATCATCATCATAATCATCATCATCATCATAATCATCATCATCGTCGTCGTCGTCGTCGTCGGCGTCGTCATCATCATTATCATTATAATTATCAGAGAGAACTGGACAAGACTGGACATATCTGGATAGCTACTGGGAAAAACTGGGCAGGACGGACAGACAGTTTATTGCAACGCTTTGGACTCCGGGAACGTAGGCCTACGAGAGTCGAACGCTGTTCAGGCCCGGGGCACAGCAATGGTCGAACTGTCAGCAAACAGTGTAATCAATACCGGCTTCTGGAAAGGTCAAAGGTTCTCGTGCGTCTTCCAGAGTGGTTTAGGGGTACACGATAGTCCAGTGGTTACAGTGTTCGACTGTCAATCGAAAGGTTGGGAGTTCAAATGCCCGCTAGGG
>JACEVL010002014.1:0-22630 GCA_020284085.1 Aporrectodea caliginosa
GTGTGTGTGTATTTATGTATGTATGTATGTATTTTATTTATGCATATATATTTATTAATTTTATTTATGCATGTATATTCTATAGGTAGAGAGAGGCTATATTCCGGATTACGGTGTGCTGAAATACATGTTTAGACACATTCTGTGCAGTCAGTGACCTCTCTGTGTTACATACAAATAATGACTAAATACAGTTATATGGGGAAAGTATATACAGTATATTCATATAAAAACAGATCTAACTATATATATATGTATGTATGTATGTATGTATGTATGTGATATGTATGTAATATGTATGTATGTATGTATGTATGTATGTATGTATATATGTATATATGTATGTATGTATGTATGTATGGTATGTATGTATGTATGTATGTATGTATGTATGTATGTATGTATGTATGTATGTATGTATGTATGTATGTATGTATGTATGTATGTATGTATGTATGTATGTATGTATGTATGTATGTATGTATGTATGTATGTATGTATAAGGTTGATCTGTATAGAGGATTTCTGCCTGGGCTTCTCCTCCTTCAGTCGTCTCGTCGCTGTAGATTCTACGACTACCCTGGACCGTATTGATCTATTGGTGAAATGCAGGCTACAGAGCACCATCACCACGACCACCGCCACCACCACCACCAGCAGCGGCGGCGTAGTTCGCCTCCAGCGGACTTTGCAGCGGTAAACGACCGACGACTTCCAGGCGGTTGAACCTGGGAGAGGCCGATGAAGGCCATCAGTCGGTCCATCCCTCCGTCGCCGCCGCCTCCGTCGCCGAGTCCCTGGCTGCATGCGCCGCCAGAAGACGGACCTTGTCAGCCTCCAGGCACCGACGACGTCCGCCCCAAGGACGAAGCTATGTGGGTGTATGCTTGTATGTATGTGTGTCTGTGTGCATGCATGTGTGTCTGTGTATTTGTGTGTAGGCGTGTGTGTGCCGTTATATAAAAGCAGAGCGCAATACGTCGCACTGGGCGACCGCTCTTTGAGATTCTGCAACAGATGGCTTAATCGAGGTCCTCGGCCCATTTACGTTTCTGGGCCAGGCCCGCGCGGCCCATTCGCGCACAGGTCTTCTTATCTCAGTAGGCCTACATTTTCATCATCTGTTTTAGCTTTACGGTACGTACGTGTTAGGTCTATACAATCTTCGGAAATTGTAATTTTTCGCCAACAATTTAGGCCTCTATCGTAAGTGAGCAGTAGGCCTGAGTGCCTGGTATATTATAGGCCTACGGTTTACGGCAAATGTAGGCCTACGTTGTAACCAAATCATGAAAAATTCGTCGGTGGTTTTGGTATATTAGGGAAAGTGATGCGTACTGTGACAACGGGAGGTAGAAGTCTGAGTTAAAATGTACAAACCTGAAGCTGTAACTCCTTGGATGAATTATCATCGAATGTTGGTGGTTTTTAGAAATGCGAGGATTGCTTGGTCTTTCTCAAGAGACGATTAATATTCAAGTGTTTACTATGCGTCGACTTTCAACAGTGTTTCTCCGAGAGTTTTATGATGTGATTCATTTGGAAGTCGACAATCAAAATGTTTGCTCGGTTGGATGATAACTATGAGTTATATAGTTACTATTTAACGACACTATGTCATAGCAAAGATGATTAGCGTTGCCCTGCTCCTTTCTCCAGGCTTGGGACTGGCACTGCCAGAGTGACAGCAGTGGCGGAGTTGATAACTATGAGATGAAGGTTATGGCTGTATATCTGTCTGACCCTTCCATCTCGACTTGAAGAGGAACATGACCTTACCCGTCTATATCGGTGCTGTATTTCACTGAGAGAAGAGGCATAAGCTGGTTCCAGCGACTAGGTTTGTTTTGGGCGCTATAGAAATCTCGAGGTTGCGATTAAGATTATGGAACAGAAGCGAGTCACCTAAACGCGTGTGAATTTCTGTTTTCTCTTCAGTTTTGGGACACCTTTGCGCTCGTGAATAATCTGGTGCCCTGCGCTTAGCTTACCAGTGGCGCTCTAGAAGTTTGGAGATTACGATTAGCATTGTCATCTGTTCAGAAGTGTTAATTGACCCAAATCAGATGCGATTTATGGCGATTATAAATGTTATCTGATACTCTCTTACCACAACTGATTGGTTAGTGAGGCGCTCATCGCATTAATCGATGTTGCCCGGTGTACGGAATCAGTGGTTGACCTCTTTCAACTCTGCATCAAGGACACATACGTCATCGGTGGGCATCACATTAGCAACCAGCCTCTGTTGCTGCAGCCAAAACTCCTGCATCTGACCAGGTAAGGATAACGCTTCGAGATTAGCCTACAGACTTATTCACCGACTATAACTCACTCGATTAATCTAAAAAAACTCAAGATTAATAATAATTATTATTATTGTATTGTATTGTATTTTATATTCTATTTTGCATAATCGCATTGGCAAAACGCAATACGTCACAGGATACATCTTCTATGTGTATGCAAAGGACTGACCCGTCAGAACGGCCCAGGACAAAACGGCCCCGACAAATGGGCCCCGACAAATGGGCCTCGACAAAGCAGCTCCCGTCAAAATGGCCTCGACCAAACAGCCCCGCCAAATCGGCCCCCGTCGGCCCCAGTCATATCGGCCCCAGTCATATCGGCCCCAGTCATATCGGCCCCAATCATATCGGTCCCAGTCATATTGGCCCCATACAAAATACAAGTACTTTTAAGCTTACTCTGACAAACTACGTTGAAATGAGGCCTCAAGCGACGGTTCAGCTGGACTGCGGTTACATCGTCTAATACTATCTGGTTGGCGTATTTAATTATTTAAATGCTTTCAATGACAACTATCATAAATCCAACGTCTATTTACGCAACGAATTATTTTTCATAAATCCAACTTCCATTTTAACGCCAAAATTCTGTTTAGCAGTCCAAATTCAATTTTAACGCAAAAATTAGTTTCATCAATCCACTTTCTGATTACGCAATAGAAAAGAATTCTTTTCATCAATCCAACTTCTATTTAGGCGGCAAAAGAAAAGAATTCTTTTAATCAGCCCAACGGTAATACCGTAGTTTACGTTACCAAATTATTTGTATGTCCTCAATGCCGTACTTTTCGCTGGCAAGTATAGGCAGTCTACCCGTGTCTATGATAACTGTCATCAATCCAGCTTCCATTAAGGAAAAAATTACTTTTCATCAATCCAACTTCTGGTTACGGACACAATTATTTTCATATATCCAGCTTCTATTGAGCAAAGATTTAGTTTCATCAATCCAGCTTCTATTTACAGAAACAATAATTATTTTCATCACTCTATTTAAGCAAAGGATTAATTTAATCAATCCAACTTCCATTTAAGCAAACAATTATTTTCATCAATCCAACTTCCATTTTAAACTGACCATACAAAATAATTTGGCAACGTAGCCTAAACTACGGTTTTACCAATTCAACTTCTATTTACGCAAAGAATACTTTTCATCAATCCAACTTAAAAGTACTTGGGACATGGGATATTTTGTGAGGGGCCTATGTGACTGGGGCCGAAATGACTGGGGCCAATATGACGGGGCCGATTTGACGTGGACCGAAATGACTGGGTCGATTTGACGGGGGTCGATATGACGGAGCTGTTTTGTCGAGGCCCATTTGTCGGGGCCGTTTTGTCGAGGCCGATTTGTACTGGTCCGTTCTGACGGGATACCATGCAAAGGTCTCTCCGGGTAAAATAGGCTACTGTTAAGTATTTTCTCATCCTAAATCATGATCTAATCTTTGTCTTTGTTATTAATATTTAGGCCCTATCGAAGACATGCAAATAAGTAGTACAAGGTCATCTGGGTCAACTCAGCCTTAAATCCTTAGGAGGGTAAGAAAATGAATCCTACGCAAGCTTGTATTTGTTTTGTGTCCTCGCTAGGAATCAACGCTCTGGTTGAGCACGACAGATTGGAAGCTCGACAGTCGGGGATTATATTCCAGCAACGATGCATGGAAAGCATTTTCAGGAGCTGTGTCTTTGGCACTCTCTAACGACCTCATCGTCTACAAAAGGTTAGTTTTCGATCGGTGACCAAACAACAAAGGAATACATACAAACTAGGCAAACAAACACACTTGTATGCCGATGCTAAGAAAATAAAGTCGCAACACCTTATCTGTAGCCTCTCTCGTGGGTATTAGCTCCCTGGCAAAGATGATCGCAACTTTATTTAACTAGTACTATTTAAAAATATCTACTAGCTTAAGGAGCTTAAGCTAGCTCCTTATTGACCGCATTAGTGTACAGTTGTAACAAGCTGCGATATTGTCAACTTCATTTTGATTAAAACGAATTTAATAGATTAATTGATAGACTGACTGACTGACTGACTGACTGACTGACTGACTGACTGACTAATTGATTGATTGGCTGAATGAATGAATGAATGAATGAATGAATGAATGAATGAATGAATGAATGAATGAATGAATGAATGATTGAACGATTGATCGATCGATCGATCGATTGATCGATTGATTGAATGATCGATTGATTGATTGATTGATTGATTGATTGATTGATTGATTGATTGATTGATTGATTGATTGATTGAATTTGATTGATTGAAAGACTAACCTTCTTTAACTCCGTCACTGGTTATCGTGTAATGCCAGTCCCAAGCATGGATAAATGAGGAGAGCGACGCTATCATTTCATATGCCACAGCAGAAAACACTTACCTCTCTTCTTCGAATATGCTCTAGTGGTTAGCATGCTGAACTTTCAATCTAGAAGTGGAGAGTTCAAATTCCCGTGGTCATAAAGAAGTTTAGATATTTCTGTTCTACTTGCTCCCCTAGCGAACTCGATAAAACATAATATTAATAATATTCGTTTCATTCATTCAAACTGACAAGTACGCAGTCAGATTGCATGATATAGTAGTACGATGATAATAAATTTAACATGAGTCGAATTTAACCGTATGGCAGCCTGCAAGGCGCCCATCTGTCCTACTGCTCATTTACAGACGCCCCGAGGAAGTGAAAGGCTGAGTCAACTTTATGGGGTCAGCGGGTATCGAACCCGCGTACTTTTGATCTTCGTGTCAGCGTGTTTTCGTTCAACCATCTCCCCGCCCCATGCAACTATGAAATGAGTACACCGAGCGTACACCGTCGATGGGCGGATCAGGAGGCGAGGGACAGGATTGACCATCCGTCCTCAAATGCCAGACTAGGAAATATGAACCCCCCAACACTTCAAACCATGGCTTCCTCTGTGAGTTACTTTTGTATTGTATTGTATTGTATTGTATTTGGCTATTTATTCATTCCAGATTCATTCCAGATATTTATTTATAAAGCGCTTCTCACAGCAAAACCCCTTCGGAAGCGCTCCAGTGCGAACAACCCTAGGGAAAAGGCAGGATTTTAGTTTATAAAAAGCTGAGGAGAGACTACCAGAAAGGATGGCAGAGCGAACCGGTGGAGGAAGTCCATTCCACAGAGAAGGACCTATGCAGGCGAAGGATCTGGATTGAGCCATCGCAGTCCTGACACGGGGAACTAAAGGTCAAGCCGATCAGAGGATCGAAGAGGACGCAGCGAAGTGGCAGAGAGTGGGCGAAGCATGAGATCGCAAAGGTACTTCGGAGCAAGACCCAAATGAG
This sequence comes from Aporrectodea caliginosa, assembly GCA_020284085.1. Classification (NCBI taxonomy): domain Eukaryota; kingdom Metazoa; phylum Annelida; class Clitellata; order Crassiclitellata; family Lumbricidae; genus Aporrectodea; species Aporrectodea caliginosa. The sequence goes on from JACEVL010002014.1 coordinate 5,641, forward strand.
ACTTAAGGACTAACACAAGAACCTTGAATTGTATTCGGACAGATAGAGGGAACCAGTGAAATTCTTCAACCATGAATGTACTTTTGTTGGGTTGCTCTCCTCCTCCGCCTCATCCACGTCATCGTCATTCTCCCCTCATTCCCTCTACTGCACAGCATTATATACTATAAATAGCATCCGACTTTGACAAGCTGTTAACACACGATTGCCTCCTTAACCCTCGGGCTACCAAGGGGGGGGGTGGTTGCCCCCCCTAGGTTTTTTTCATTTCAAACTTTTTCCGTATAGAATAAAAATTTGACCTTTTTAGGTAGCTGTAGGGGTTCATTTACACACGTTTTGAGGTAAAATGTGAGATGATATCTCACACCGTTAAAAAGTTATAGCCAATATACCCGAGGCACCAAGGGGGTGGATACCACCCCCTCCTAGATTTTTGACTATATCTTATCCGTCATTTAATATTAAGAGACATAAATTTTACCATTCTATAGAGGGAATGGGGCTACATTTCTATGGTCACTGAGTTGACTTGAGACAACCGGAAGTGCTCAAAATAAATAATAATAATACGCGTAATAGGTGTGAAAATGGCTGAATGGAAGGACTCCCCTTAGTTTTTGTCTGTAGCATATTCATTTGTCTTCCTGGAAGAGAAACAAAGATACCATTCTTTAGAGGGAATGTAGGGCTTCATTTGCATACCTACATCTTGTCTTTTGAACAATCGGAAGTGATCAAAATAAATAATAATAGGCGTAATCTGTGTGAAAATGGCTGAATACAGCATTATTAATGTAAAACCGATATATATGTGTAGATATATGTATGGATGTACATTTATACTATATAAACATGTGTAGGGGTGATTTTTGTGTATCTTTTATACATAGATTAGTTTCAAAACACACATAATCTTATATTTGTTTATCCTAAAAAGTACAAAATGTACGCAATAATATAAAATATTGCTAATTAATGGGTTCCATTGTTAAAAGTGATGTAATTTCGAGGTGCATTCACATAATGTACAACTAAATATACCATTCTGTGCAGAAATGAATCCTGAATCCAATGCTATATTACAAGTTATGATATGTGAAACCAAACACGAAGAATCCAGGGGGGTGGTAACCACCCCCCCCTTGGTAGTCCGTGTTACAAAAAAGCTTGGTAGCCCTAAGGTTAAGTCATACTATCATATATTACACTATAAATAGAGTCAATCTATAATCATTATAAGGCCTATATAATTATATATATATATATATATATATATATATATATATATATATATATATATATATATATATATATATATATATATATATATATAGGCCTATATATATCATACTTGGAACTATGTGCATGTCTCTTAGAATGAGATCTACTCGTTTTGCGCTATATAAATCGTCAATTACAACATACCACGTGTGTTGTCAACACGTAAATCATGTCCAGTGGAGAAAGCCATGCAGTAAACACGGTGACACGTAACAAGCGCTCGTTATGGACCTGTGCAGCTGTGTGCATGTGCGGCATTTGGTCTCGGATCGGTTGAGCCTTTTGATCCCCTTGCGGTTGCCCGGTTAAAGCCAGCGCCACGGCCACTGTGTTACGACCTTGGGAAAGTTGTTTACCCGCGATTGCCAGTGTTACCATGCAGGGAAGTTGTTTACCTACGATTTCCTCTTTTACAAGGCTATAGACCTAGTATTGGGAAAGTTGTTTACGTACGATTTCCACTCTTACCCAGGGATCTGTTAGGACCGGAACCCACCGGAACGGCGTTCCGGTTCTTTTTTACAACCGGAACGCCGTACCAGTAAAATTCTAAATTAGCATGCTGCCTGAAGTCGGCGTTCCGGTTCTTTTCTGCTTAGGACGGGATCGGTAATCGTAATCAAGTATTTATATAGCGCCACGCAAAAACACTGCACTTACCATGCTTTAGACCTAGTATTGGGAAAGTTGTTTACGCGCGATTGCCACTCTTACGATGCTGTAATATTGGGGAAGTTGTTGACTGTTGATTGCCTCCCTTGCCAAGCAGTAGAATTGGGAGGTTGTTTGCGTACAATCGATCGACTGTCTCTTTTATTGTATTTTGTTTATAAATTAAAGCGCCTCTTACAGTGAACACCAGTCAGAGGCGCTAGACAGTAGGATCGGGGAAGTTGTTTGATATCCTCTCTGACCTGGAACTGAAAGTAACAAATAAGTTTGGTTGCTATACGGATTTGATTTAACCTGCGCCGGTGATTAATACCTACATGTACCTATATCTGTTTGTTTTGTTCAGTTTCTTAAAGATTTCATTTCCTTCTCTACTGAAGACCAATCTTTTTCGAAGTTGATTAGTCGGCGTAGGCTCTCTCTCTCTTTCTCTGTCTGTCTGTCTGTCTGTCTGTCTCTCTCTCTCTCTTTCTCTTTCTCTCTCTTAGCTTCAACGGAAAGAGAAGTGGGATTTGTTTGCTATCTTTCTTGGATTTCCCGGAGGTAGTGATGTTGTTACCTGTCTAGAGAACTCTGTCAACACGTGTAGGTGTGGCTCCTCAGGTGAGCTTCGTCCAATCATTCTGGTCTGCACCCTCGTGTAAAGAAGCTTGGGATGCTATTAGTATCAACAACTTTACAGAGGCGTCGTATGATACATATAGTAATGTACATTGTACAAGGGTTTATTTATATGTATATATAAATATGTATTAGGTCTGGGCATATAACGCGTTATTAACGCGATTAATGCGTTAATTAATTAACGAGAGTAAATTTTTTAACGCAGTTAACGCGATTGTCACTGACTCACTGCGCCCAATTATTTATTGAAATGTGCTAAAACAATTCTTGATAAAACCGCTCAGTCTAAACATTAAACTTTAAAGCAAAAACTAAAAAGTAAAAACAAGTAGGCCTAGTAAAAGCATGTTTGCTTTTTGTTTATTGACTGCTACCTTTTATATAGCGCATATTCAACGTAACTACTCAGAGTCGGTAGAGTAGACTCTATAGTTGTAGGCTACTTGTTATCTATTGTGACATGCGTTAAAAATTAATCGCGTTATTAAACATTTTTGTCTTGCGATTAATTTCGATTAAAAATTTTAAACGTTGTCAACCCATAGTATTTATACACATATATGTATATACAGGCCTATTATTATATGCAAATCTGTAGCCTATGTTCACAATTTTATATATGCGTACATTTGTACGATATAGGCTACACATAAGATTTTGGTATTTTTATATGCAGAAATGTGCTGAATATTCATATATATTTTATACATAAAACTTACATAATGAAGTGAAGGACTTGCCCAGGGTCCCTACGCGGCAGCTTGAGGTTGATTCGAACCCACAACCCTCTGGCTGCAAGGCACCGAACATACCCCTACAACACCGCGCCCCACAAAACATATATCTATATGTTTGTATTTATATAATTGCATTTCTTTCTTTTGCTAGGCATGCGCAAACTAAACCGATCGGCTATCGTGTCATCTCTCAATAGCGAAGAATAGGCCTAAATAATAAATATTTGTAATATTTATTAACTTAAGTTAACAAAACACTTATGAATGAGTGAATGGTTAATACGAGATTTACGTGCCAGACGTCAATTCTTAAATCAGAGGCACGGCCAGTCGCTGGGGAGGGGAAATATTGAACAGCCGAGGGGAAAGCAGAGTGACCGATGGATTTGCGAAATAGAAAGTCTTTTAGTTGTCGTTTGAAGGATGAGATTGTTGGGGTTGACCCTATAAGTAAAGGTATTTAGTACCAGACAGTAAGTGAGGATGAGTTAAAAACACTTGCACTGATAACCTTACCAACAAATCGCCACCTAACGATTACCTTGTTGTATCTCCATTTTTTAAAGTAGCTTAGAGTTGATTTGTAGCATAATTTCTTTTATGTTTCTTCAAGTTCAATGACTAGGAGATATGACAGGTCGTTTTAAAGATATTCATGAAAAACTGCCTGTCGTATGTCCTGCTTCCAGAAACTGTTATCGTATCTCCATGGTGTAGCAGTGTCTGTGTTGTATGTCCTGAGAAAGCTTCTTATCGATTGGACGCAGGAGATACAACATTATAATACTCTGCGCTTGGCTGGATTACAGTGTCGCATATCCAGGCATTACGATTTTCCCCTTCAAAAATCCGTACTATATCCATGAACATTTTAATTAACGAACACACTCGTTAATACTTGGTCGTTGCTTAATAATTTATAATTTCATGTCTATGTTTTCAGAAGAACGATATGTAATCTTTGTAAATAAAATTTTTCAACAATTTCTCAAACACAACTGTAATAAGCCTAATTGTTGATTTTTAATGCAACGTCATTTTTTTGGGGGTGGCGATAGCGCATAGGATAACACACTGGCATAGAGAGCGAGAGGTACCGAGATCGAGACCCGTAGGGCGGAAATGCTTTGTAGGCTGCTATTAGCACCGTGTATTGCAGGCTGTCTGTTCTGTTAGTAGTTAAGATTTACATGTATGTCTTCTGTCATTTGTGTTCTTGTGAATTGTTTCACTTGCATAACTGTACACTGTAACCGGTTGAGGTTTGTCAACCGGATTGTTCAATAAAGAATATTATAGTTTAGTTCTATTGCACTGAATTTCTTATTTTTTCGTCCAATGCTGACAAAACTTCTACCTCGTTTTCTGGGAATTTTCAAAAATGGAGACACGCTAAGATAATTCTCAGGCGACGAAATGGTTGACGAAGTTTCAGAAGATCACTGGATCTTGTGGTAAGAACAGGGACTGATAGTCAATTGCGGATCGCAGCTGTTGCTGAATATGAATGAGTTGATAGGTGATGGTAGCGATACACCTCGAGATAGGAAGCCAATGAAGTTGTGACAGAAGACCTGCTACCTGGGTAAGAGAGATGTGCCGCCAAGTTCTGCACCCGTTGTAATCTTTTGACATTATGAGGTTTGATATAGAACGGGCTTAGCATAGTCAACTCTTTACTGAACAAGAACAACAGCAAAAGAAGTGGCCATATCGTAAGTGAGAACAGGTCGCTTGTGCTTCTGTGTTCTAGTAGGAAAGAAGACAGTTTTACAAACAGCAGAAACATGTTGCAAGTACGTATATAAGTAAGTAAACCATTTATTGGCAGAGCATCAACACTTTTGCATAAAACTCATTCATAACGGTCTGACCTTTTCGTTTCTATACTAGAGGCCTACATATTTTCATCGCTCATCCAACTTCCAGTTTTACTGCAATAATTTATCTGCCTTAAAATAATTTACGAGGCTAAACTATACACGGTTGGAAAAAATGGATTAACTTGCGACCCTAAACCATACACGTTTACCCTGATCTTATCTAAGTTGATTTAATCAAATTTAATAAATTCGGGCTTCTAACGTGAACTAGACATTCTGATAACACCTTGCACGATTCTCTCACCATTCAGCCGCGTGAAAACGCTATTAAACTGCACCTGGCTTGTGCTCAACCGTCTTTGACGATGGGGTGAGGGAAAACAAGTTTAACACAGTACCCTCGCTATGGCACTTGAGGACCCCAAAGAGCCTTACTTGAGGCCTCCAATAACTAAAAAAATACATTGCAAACGAGAAACGAGAACAAACGAGAACGATCGAACTTCGTCTTTTTAACTAAGCTCTCTCACCGAATACAGAGCCAACTAAGTCAACAAAGTACGTATCAATACACGGCATCGATTCTCGGCTCATGTCTCAGGAAAACATTTTCAGTTTCGTCTTCTTTTCCACGAATCGTTCCAATAGCTCGTCATACATGTAGTTCAGCTTTCAGGCAGTTTCACTTTCAATTGAAATCATTGCCAGCGATGATAACCTGCTTTAGAGCATGGTGGAACGATTAAATGTTTTAATTAGCTTCAATATGCTGAAACTGCGCTTAGCACTAGCCATTGTAACTGAGGTGGTCAGAAGAAACCTCAGTGCAATTGACAGATTTTGGTAAAGTCATGAAGCTAATTCGCATCAAGGTACTGTAGAACAGTGCTTCCCAAAGTGGTGGTCCGCCGACCGGCACCTGTCCGCGAGCCCTCAGTTGCCGGTCCGCATAATGAGTCAAGAAACTGGTCAAATTGTCTCGGAATCAGGAAATGACTATTATAAGTTTTTTAAAGTCATAAAACACTTTTAGGCTAGCAGTTAAAAGGGCAATAGAGTCGTTAAATTGGCTAAGTATGCATTTAAATCAGTTTTAACACTTATTAATTTTGTGGAATCTATTTTAGGTGATCGAAAAACAGAAAGTAATTAATAAATTTGTCACCGGTCCTTCTGCAGTGAGAAAATTTCTGCCGGTCCGTGACACTGAAAAGTTAATTCTGCCTGTCCGTGGCATTGAAAAGTTTGGGAAGCACTGCTGTAGAATGTCTCGCGCTGTTGTCAGCTGACTGTCTCCATGAATGACTGCATCAAAACGTAAAAGCTCCATTAGAAGTTCATTTGTTTCTATGTCTCCCATCTTCTCGTGTAAGTAAACACAATGTTTTTGCATTTTATATGTGTCGTGCATTCTGATGAGGGTGGCGGAATGACAGAGAAAGCCAAAAATGATGTTCCAATCCTTGATCTGCTGAAACTTTGACTGAACTGACACCAGCGCCTGATCCAGAAGTATGTAGAAAAAAAATGCTGCTTTGAATCGTTGTTCTGGGGCAAATGTATCCATTTCGTCTGCACATTCGTAGTCAAAATTGGCCTTTCTATGAAGGTTTCTTGTTTAAGGGAAATTGGTGTTCTCCTCCGTGTCTTCTGCAATTTGTCGTTTGTAATTGCAAATTCAAATCCGGTTTCACGATATCTCTGTAGGAAGTCTTTATTATGTCAAAATAATTATACTGATAATAATGACAGTAACTACCCTTATTATCCGTACTTCTTCAATGATTCAATGCCGCAGCTTATATATATAATTCGGTGCGTGGGTTTCAGAAACATATTGTCACAAATAAGCATAATGACCAGCTAAATCTGGAGGCCTCTTACAAACCTGAGGCCCCTCAAATGAGGGTGGGGGGAGGTTGGGCGATCTAGCGCCAGCTCTGGTTTAATATGAGTATTAACAGGTTATTGTGAAACAAACGACACACCCTGAGGGGATCAACATCCAGTTTTAAACAGGTGCTACTGATGACGAAGAAGAACTTTAGTTTATGCCCTAATGTAGTAAAAATAAGTAGTAGTAGTAGCAGTAGCAGTAGCAGCAGTAGTCCCTTGTGCAAGTCTGAGAAGGAGCCATGGGTGTGAATTGTTACGACTTCATTTTCTTAGTCTCGACATATGAAGTCCCTCGCTGTCTCATCTTCCCACTGATTGCGTACGGACAGTGTACTCGTCATAGCTGAGCTGACTAATAATAATAATAATAATAATAATAATAATAATAATAATAATAATAATAATAATAATAATAATAATAATAATAATAATAATAATAATAATAATAATAATAATAATAATAATAATTGACCGGTGAGGATGACCGCTAACTCCAGAACGAAAACGCTCTTCATATAGTTTCTAAAGCCTGAGGGATCATTATACCTCGGGCAAAAATAAATAAATAAATAATAATAATAATAATAATAATAATAATAATAATAATAAATATCTTTTCTTTAATCAAGCCCCTGACAAACGCACTGCGATGTACATTTACATGTTATGACAATTAAGCAATTCACAAGAACACAATAGACAGAAGACATAAATTTTAACTACTAACAGAACAGACAGCCTTAAATACACGGCGCTAATAGCAGCCTACAAAGCACGTCCGCCCTACGGGACTCGAACTCGGTACCTCTCGCTCTCTATGCCAGTGTGTGTTATCCAATGCGCTATCGGGCCCCCCGGCTAGGGATGTAGGCTACATGTAGGTGGAGCCGAAATCTCTTAACATCATTCTTCCATGGCTGGTTTTGATCCAGCGACTCTCTGTCGACCGTCTGGCACTCTAACCACTAGACCAATGAAAAATCAAACAATTAAAATAATTATAGGCCAACAACATGGTACAAATTACAGTCGTCTGCCATCAATTAGAAATTTACGTCCCCCGTTTGGCGTACTCGGCCCGCGGTCGGCTAGTTGATACACCTCCATAATATGTCAAGGCACGTAATATCAGTAACATTGCACCATTATACCCATCTGCATTGGTGCCAGTTCTATCCTACATGTATGCCAAATAGAGCCCATATAGAACCCATATGGGACCTTTATAAAGCCCACATGGGCACCATCTAATGCCCGTGGAAATGCTAGCAGGGTAAGCAATGTCGCCGCGACTCAATCCTGTTAGGTATATAGGAAGGAGGCTGCTGCCGCGAGGCTGCGGAGACAGATCGATACGAACAAAGAGAGATGTTAGGCCTACTGGTGATGTTGATGATATCCCTACTGAACATGGTGATGATGACGATTATGATGATGATGATGTTGCTGATAATAAAAATGATGATGACGATGATTGTGGTTGGTACGATGGGATAATACGTGATGCTGCAGTTTGATGAATTTAGTAGAGAGAAGGAAGGAAGTGGAGAGAAAACGAATATTGAAATGTTCCGCTTTAACTGGCACATTTGTGGTCCATTGAATAATAGAGGCTTAATAATAATAACAGCTGTTGTATATATAACTTATATGTGACGCAGTAAGGCGATTCTAGTTTAAAGATGGATTTTTCTAGAGTTTATTATGTAGTTCAATGTATCGATAATGAGCAGATGTCTAGAGTCTAGACTACCGGATAAATGACCGTTTAGCAGTCTTCGAGGGCACGTGCGAAATGTGAAATTGAAACGTTTCTATGTCGCCGTGCATTTCGTACGGAAAGGTTCTCCAGATGTCACATAATAATTGTTGTTTTCGCCTTCAGTGTCTCTTAAGAAAGCAGTATATTAGCATCCCTGGGACTTCAAAACAGCTGAAAATCGGTGAGGCTTCATGTCAAGCAATAACTCGACCATAACAATACTAGGCTACGTTAGACCTATTTAGAAATGTTGGCGCCTAAACTGTCTGGATTTGCGCAAACGGTGATTTCCTACAGAAAATGTGTACACTTGTGCATTTACGTTGCATTGCGAGATAAGATGGGACGGATAACGTGAATTGTAAGCACAGTTATTTTTGATTTGCGATTTAAAAATGTAATTACAGATATGAAAGAATTGTAATTAGCAACTTATATTGCGCCGGTGTCTAATGCACAAGGCTTCAACCGATGGCACACCAAAACCAAGCCGTAAAAGAATGAGCGAGTGATCTAGTAAATGAGTGAGTAATTGAGTAGTTGAGTGAATGAGTTAGTGATTAAGTTAGTGATTGAATGATTGATTGATCGATTAAATGAGTGAGTGATTGTGTGATAGATAGGTAGATTGATTGATTGAGCGAGCGAGCGGGTGAGTGAGTGAGTAAGTAAGTGAGTGAGCGGGTGAGCGAGTTTTTAAGTGAATGAGTGATGATCGAACTATGATTTTGAGCACAGTTGTCACGGTTTAAGCAAATGGCAATTTCGAGATCAGGCTGAATGGATATAAAAAGTTTGGGCAGAGTTTCACAGAAAATGAATGACAACAATCTTTATCAGAGGTGTTGTATCTTGTGGTAAAATATTAATTACAAGAAATATAATTATCTCTTTAGCCATATTGTATACCGAGTGAACCGATCGGAGAGACTGCGGTGTCCTGTACAGAAGGTTTGTTAAAATTAAAGACGACTTAGCCCAAAATATATTCGGCATAGGTTTAACTCTGAACATGGGCGTACGCAGGAATTTTTATGGGTGGGGGGTAAAGTATGAAAAATGTTGGCACGGGGACTAGCGAGGGTGCCGATCGTGTCACCCTCAGCGCTCGCTCCCGCGATTAGGGGTCTGGCGCAGACCCCAACAACCGCCATAACTTTCGGATGAATTTTACATGATATGGGACCTGTTGTTAGCATTCTTGGATCCGTTTTCAGCTACACCAGAACGCTAATTTCAAAAACGAAACTGCTGAAAGTTTCAATGTTTTATATATTTTATTTGTTAGGTTATCTTGTCTAGTTTGGATTTTAAAAATGTGGGAAGAATCACAACCATTCATTATTAAAAACTAAGATGATAAATAAATTTTGTACAATATGCACAAAATCCAGGGGGAAAATCCCCTTTGCCCCTCCGGACGCCCATGACTCTGAATATTCACTCAATACGATAAAATTTGTAACATCGAAAATTTAGTCACTGAGAAATTCTGCTTCTTCCCTGTAGACTGTTAAGTTCTACAATAAAGTAAGCTATATCTAATAATATTATATCAAGGATTAGAAAATGGCACCGTTGCCATTGGCTGAGTTCTTGTGTGTGCGGGGTACTGCCAGTGGTGGCTCTTCTAGTTATTTCAACAACGTTTGCTCACCCCTTAAATTTTTCAACATCTTAGCGGTTAGCGCAGTGAGCTCTTTTGTGGAGGTATTATTGTTACTTTATTTGCCCCGCGGTATGCAGGATCTTCGGGGACTTAAACATTAATTAGTGCAGAAAATAAAATGAATGGAAAGACCCTATTCGTCTATTTCGTGGCTGGCGAAAGTGGTCCTGAAAGCCATCGCATTAAAACGTATTATTAGTATTATTATTTTCATCATCATCGTCGTCATCATCATCATCATCATCATCATCATCATCATCATCAGCATCATCATCATCATCATCATCATCTTCACCTTCATCATCATTATCATCATCATCGTTATTATCATTATCATTACACTGGGCAACAAAATAATATTTTGTTTGCTACTCAGAACTTGAGAACTGTTCTTAGCTAAATTTGGGGCGCTGATTTCAAATATGAAATCGAAATTTGGCTAGCACGTCAGGTTTTTTAGGTACGCATAAGTGAGGTTCTACACAATTGCGAACTCTCAACTCATACTATCAGCGAAAGCAAAGTATTAAAAATGTATCGGACATTTGCTTTTGCGTTTGTTCTTAGCTAAATTTTGATGCTGATTTCAAATATGAAATTGAAATTTGGCTAGCACATCAGGTTTTTCAGGTAACCATCGGTGAGGTTCTACAAAATTGCGAATTCTCAACTCATAAGCCCTACTATCAGCAAAAGGAAAGTATATTAAAATGTTTGAGGAATTTGATTTTGTGCTTGTTCTTGGCTAAATTTTGGACGCTGATTTGAAATATGAAATCGAAATTTGGCCAGTACGTCTAGTTTTTCAGGTAGGCTTCAGTGAAGTTCTATGCAAATGTGAATTCTCAGCTCATACTGTAAGTTAAAGCAAAGTATTAAAACTGCATCAGGCATTTGCTTTTGCGCTAATTCTAAGCTAAATTTGGACGCTGATTTCATATATGAAATCAACATTTGGCGTGCACGTCAGGTTTTTTAGGTATGCATCAGTGAGGTTCTACAAAATTGCGAATTAATGCGAGACATTGACAGTATGAAATATGTCGCCTTAAAATGATGTTAATGCCTTTACTGTTAAAACAAACACGAAAGAATATAAAACAAACATGCTGATGAAAATATAATTAATTCTTACATCTTTCTCAACTCGCACTATAAGTGAAAGCAAAGTGTTCAAAACTAATTAAGGCCTTAAATTTGCTTTTGCGTTTGTAAGGCACATCCGTCTCTCGTTGCCAGAATCAACAATAGTCTCATCATGCTATGATTTAACTTACACTGATATCTGCTTTCCATCATCTTTATATTCTGATGGAACCTTTCCCCATGCTCATCGCTGACATCGTCCAGATTGGGTGGAAAGTGTAGAAATGCCACATCAGTGACATCCTAGCACCCAACAACTCATATGCCCTCAGAATTTTCTCTACAAGCTCAGCATAATTCACGGCTCCTTCAATCCTTAGAAAGTTCTGGACAACCTAACAAATGCTTAAGTCCCATGTTCGTATCCCAGCTCATGCATGACACCATCATCATCAGCACATAAACAAATGCCACCTTCCACTTAGTAAAAGGAAGCCAGAATGGTATGAGGATTACGAAAAACGCAAATTGTTTGTGTCTTTTTGTAGCAGATTCCATTGCCTGAGTCTTGCACCTAGCACTTCTGCTTTCCACTTTGACAATTAAGTCTCTCATGAGTCAAATTATTTAGGCTGTTCTTCAGCCATTTGAGGCTTAGGCTATATGGCTCACCCAGATGAGCTGCAGAATCTAATCATAACTTTAAAACGGGACGTGATAGACAAAAACGGTTTCCGGATTTGGATTCAGCATGTCCAATTTAGTTAGGAACAGGTGTTAGAATCCCAGTAGCAAAATGCTTGTTGCCCAGTGTTATTATTATTGTTATCATCATCAACGCCATCATCATCATCATCATCATCATCATCATCATCATCATCATCATCATCATCATCATCGTTATTATCATTATCATTATTATCATTATCATTATTAATGCTTTCATCAACGCCATCATCATCATCATCATCATCATCATCATCATCATCATCATCATCATCATCATCATCATCATCATCATTATCATCATATTTATTTCATCATCATTATCATCATCATCATCATCATCATCATCATCATTATCATCATCATCATCATCATAATCATCATCATCATCATCATCATCATCATTTATCTTCATCATCATCATCATCATCATCATCATCATCATCATCATCGTCATCATCATCGTCATCATCATCATCATCATCATCATCATCATCATCATCATCATTATCATCATCATCATCATCATAATCATCATCATCATCATCATTATCATCATATTTATCTTCATCATCATCATCATCATCATCATCATCATCATCGTTATTATCATTATCATTATTATTATTGTTATCATCGTCAACGCCATCATCATCATCATCATCATCATCATCATCACCATCATCATCATCATCATCATCGTCATCATCATCATCATCATCATCATCATCATCACCATCTTCTTATTCATCATCATCATCACCACCATCATGGTTTATCAACAGTAGTGTAGTCCTAAAAAATGAAAGTGGGGAACGCCTGCATATTGAAGTAAGCAAAAAGTGCAATCTTCCAAGAATTTTGCATAGTGTGAGAAAAAGTGGGGGAACGGCGTTCCCCAACGTTCCCCCACTACACCACTGTTTATCAAGCGCCATTATCTAATGACCAGGCATCGATCAATCGATGACGCAGAGCTAGTGTGAGTGAAGGACTTGCTCAAGGTCTCTACACAGTTGTAGCCGTCTCAGAGGAGGCTCGAACTCATACTCTTCGGATTTCAAGGGTAACAAGGATATAGGCCTACAGTGTCCAAAAGGTAGGCTACTCTAAAGGAGCTATATTATGAGTGTAGATAATTAACTAATTCACTAAATAGCAGATCTGTTGTTTGGATTCATGGATGGCAAGCCCAGTGACGGACCAAAGGACTGGATTTTTACCATTGTACGACACCTTAAATTAGCTAATATGCGTGGACTAATAAGTTCTTCCCAGGCCCAGCATCACAATAAAATCGTTTCTAGACTTCCTGATTCCTCAGACAGTAGGCCTACTGTAACAGATGGTAGGCTACAGTAATAAGCTCTCAATATGTTTTGCCGTATCCAGTAGTTCATACTTAAGTGTATACAATTAACTAAAAAGCGGATCATTCTTTGTTGTTGTTTGGATTCATGGATGGCAAGAACAGTTACAAACTTAAGGACTGGATTTGTACCATTGTACGACACCTTAAATTAGCTGATATGCGTGGACTAATAAGTTCTTCCCAGGCTTCAGCATCACGATGAAATCTTCTATAGAGTTCCTGATTCCTCAAGCAGTACGGATGGTACCGTAATAAGTTCTCAATATTTTTGCCGTATCGAGTAGTTCATACTTAAGTGTAGGCCCCTACACTTTTTTCTACATAGTGGGCAACAGCCTTCATCCTTCTCGTTTGGCCTACAAATTAATTCATTGCGTGATATCATTTACTGCCGCCCATTAATTAATTCATTAATTGAATAGTTAATTGATTCATTAATTGACTGATCAGATGATTCGTTCATTTATCCACTCAGAGCTTTTATTTAGCACATCTGGAAGATATCTAATCAGATGCTGTATTAATTTGTGAGATATAATCAGGACAGTCCAACAGAAGGATATATAGTTTTGCAGGGATGAACTACATGTAAGTAGCCTATATTTGTTAAGCGACCTAGTTTAAGTCGGGTTTGAAGGCCTATTTACGATGTCGTAAGAACAATTCAGCCCTTGCCCTTGGGGTCTATCAAAGTGTGCTGTAAGATTGTAGGAAGGGTGTAAGGATAGAATAACGTTGACAATTATGTTGCCATGCAAACATAATGCAAGCAGTTTTATTCAAGTAAACGGGTGACCCGGGTAAACCGGGCAGGCTGTCATCTTTGCCTTTATCAAAGTAATTCGTAATTTACAGTTCATTCAATTACAAATTACATGCACTATTGTAATTGAAATACAATTACAATTACTGGAACTTAAAATGTAATTCAATTACAACTACAATTACGGAACTTGTAAAATTCAACTACGTAATTCAATTAGTCTACATGTAGGCCTATTTCAATTACTGAACAACACTGATAATAACAACAAAAATATGCATAGAACGAAATAGTAGGGAAAGACTAGATTTTAAACAGACTCCAACTCTAAAATCCATCCACGGATCCACCGTAGCCTTCCGACTGTGTGTCTGCCTGACCCTTGTCTATTGAACTGGAGCCGCTTCTGACTTTACCTGCCTATCGACTCTGTTATGACTGAGCGCCTGTGAATAACCTGGTTTAATTGACTTCACATTATTTTATGGGCGCTGTAGAAATGTCAATGTTACTTAGCTTTCAAGTAGCACTTCAGAATTTCAAGATTACGATTACAATTCCATGTGCACCTTTCTTGAATGGATCGTCTATAGCAACGTTGGTCACGAGTACCTTTCTCTTTCTTTGACTCTATTCCGTAACCATAAGGTCTCGGAAGGTAATATATTAGTCCAGCGTCTTACAAAGTGTGTTCCACGGAATCCTAGTCGTTTCCTGAAAGAAAGGAAAGAATTCCATGAGGAAATTGGATAAAAAGTGTTGTCCGAATGTGTTCTTCTGTGCATAGGCGTAACTTTCTATTGTGACGGTGGTGTCCGGTCACCACCACTTTTAAAAGTGGTGGTGATAGTCACCACCACTTTTGGTCCTGCAATTAAATATAATTTTTTAACATGAAACCATTTGGCTGTCCACCGTAAATGCTACTCATGCATAGACCTACTGAACATCGCAATGGCGGCAATGCTGATAGAGGCCTTCACAGTGTGTCCACACTACCTTACTTACATATGTTTCGTTTCATAATTTGGTGACGTTATCACTTCTGTTTCTATAAAAGGTCAAATTATCAAATTCATATGGAAAAATGGATCTAATGATTCGATTCATTGTAAAGAGACCGCGAAAGGTTATAGTGTGAATGAAATAATCATGTTTCGGTGGTAGGTTGTGAGCTCTAACTGCAGTCTATGGTCATTTAGCGGGTAAACCCGTAGTTTTGGCTGGTAAATTATTTTATTTTGTCAATTTAAAATGGAAGACTAAATGGAAGTTGGATTGATGAAACTAATTCTATGTCTCAATAAAAGCTGGATCGATGACTTTTTTTGCTTAACAAGAAGTGGGAATGACGAAAATAATTATTGACAATTTATTGTTTAAATGAAGTTGTATTGATGAACAAATTCTTGGTTAAAATAGAAGTTGGATTGATGACAATAATTGTTGCTTAAACAGAAGTTTGATGAATTTGTTTTCTCGTAAGTGGAAGCTGGATTGATGACAATTATCATGGATATTGGTAGGGCCTAGACTGATTAGGCTACTTACCAGCGTCAATTAGGCCTACGGCATCGAGAATTTGAAGACATTAAAATAATTTACCAACCTAAGCTTAGGGATAACCATTTTGCATTGATAGAACCTATTGACTATTGGTACCATGATAAACGTCGATTATTGGTAGTACAGTAGTAGCCTAACGATATTCATTTAAAAGACGCATCAGCAACCGGAAAATGCATATAGTGTGTCTATGTGGCTTCGACGCTGTAAGTCTCTGGTCTCCTTCGCAACTCGACTTGGAACACGATCGAACACTCTCTGGACAGCCCTCTGACATAACGCAGTGCTTGTGAATAAGCTGGTGTCCTGCGCTTAGCTAGCTTTCCAGTAGCCTAGTAGGCTACGTTAAAAATTAGGAGGCGGGGATTGGTCACCACCACTTTCTGGGGCAAAGTTACGCCCATGCTTCTGTGTCTAACAAGGGATTGTTCTAAAAGTTTTTATATACAAGGTAGAAATATATTTCGTACGTCGTCTATACCTGTAATTATGCAATTTGCAATACTTAATATTTAGGCCTACGTGCATGCATGCAATACGTACATACATAACCATGACCATAGCCATAACCCATAGCCATAACCAGGGCCGTTTTAAGGTTCTGCGAATGTGGGTGCAAAAAGTTACCAAAGGGGCCCGTGTTGGTCGACCGGCCGTTGGTTTCCCGTTCATTTTTATATCCCATTTATCCCTTAGTTATTATCCGTATACGTGGCGGTCACTGACTGCTTGAGAGTAAGTGTAAGCCTAGATAGAAAACTTCAACACTACATAACAACAATTTGTCAATAAAATCTGATAAATCTCAAATATGTAATTAATTCTTTAACACTGCAGCCTGCAGGAAATGAGTAAATGTTATAGGCCAAAATATCAGCGAAGTCCATTTTCATCTCTCACAGTCACACAGTTTGGTTAAATGCAGCAAATGCAGGCTAAAAGGTCCAAACCACACGTCAAACGTTTTGTGACATGGTTTAATAAAGAATATACTTACTTACTTACTTACT
>JACEVL010002015.1:0-23597 GCA_020284085.1 Aporrectodea caliginosa
GCTGCTGATTTAGTTGATATGCAAGCTTTTGCTAAATATAACGATGGTGTGAAATACTTGTTAACCGTTATAGACGTGTTTTCAAAGTACGGCTGGATCGTTCCACTAAATGATAAGAGTGGAAATCAACGGCTAATGGCTTCGCGAAGATACTTGAGAGTAGTGGTAGAAAACCTAGCAAAGTATGGGTTGATAAAGGTAAAGAATTTTATAATAAAGACGTAAAGAATTTGGTTGAGTTGTACTCTACCGAGAATGAAGAAAAATCATGCGTCGTTGAGCGATGGAATAGAACGATGAGAGAGAAAATGTTTAAGTACTTTTCAGCTAATTCGACGAGAAGATATATCGATATATTAGGCGAAATGGTTAGTAATTATAATGAAACGAGACATTCTTCCATTAAAATGACACCCGCAAAGGCTAGTATGAAAGTTAATGAAAAGACTGTATTTATGAATTTTTACGGTGATGAGGTCTGTATGCCTATTATGCCTAGATTCTCGATTGGAAATAAAGTCAGAATAACTAAGAAGAAGAATATTTTTGAAAAGGGTTACCGAGATGGTCTGAGGAAGTTTTTACGGTATCCCAGATTCAATACACGGATCCACCGACTTATAAGATTACCGACTGTAATGACGAGGAAATACAGGGCTCATTCTACGAACAGGAGCTACAGAAGACGACACAAGAAATATTTAGAATAGAAAAAGTGATTAGAAAACGCGGGAAGAAATCACTCGTGAAATGGTTAGGATACCCAGACTCGTTTAATTCTTGGGTTGATAACGATAACTTGATGACATTGTGAAACAACGGTTGTGTGATTCTGTAACTATCGTTGTAGTTATAGAATGCTGAATCATAAAAAATCATATCGTTTACATCTCTGTTGTGGGAGTGGTGTCTGATATCTTAAAGGCCTCAATCTCTTTTACCATGAGGCTATGAAACTCATCTTTCGCTGCGAAATACCTCTTTTCCAAAATATCAAGGTTGTTTCTAATGTCGTGAATCATCAACTCGAATTCATTAGCGGCGATCTTTCTAGAAAGTTCATCATTATCATCACCTGAATCGCTAATATCTGAGTCGTCGCTGCACTCGCTGTAATCGCTGTCGCTGTCGCTGCACTCGCTATAATCACTCTCACTGTATTCGCTGTCACTGTCGCAACACTCGCAAGTATCTACAATCAGGTCGTAAACAGCGGAGGTGAAATCATTGCAAGCGTCTTTTACTAAGGAAATAAAAAAGGATATGGTCTTGGTATTATTCGAAGCGAGTGTTAGAAATGGGTCGGTTGGTACTATAGACTTAGATGTCTTAATATTTTCTGTGTTCAAAGTATAAACGTAATCCATTTTATAATCTCGTGTTTTTATATTAAGACAAAACTTTTTAAACTCAATTTTAGTGAGTGAGATTTCAATATTTGATCATTCTAACGGGTCGCTCCACATGATTCACGTTTCATAAGTGTTGTTCAGAAATGGGTCACTTTATCAGGATCTTAGTCGTGCGTCGTGTGATGATGAGTAGTACCGGAACTTTTGGAAAACCCAGCTAGTCTTGCGTTGGCGTTAAACACGCGTTCGTGAATGAGCGCTAGGTTCTAGAAGGTTCCGATGCGTCAGGAGTATATAATAACTAGGTGTGACCACAGATTTCGTTGTCACGCTTTTAGTTTTTCGGACAAAGCGTGACAAGATTCTATTCTCAGACTACGAATAATATTATTCAGACTACGAATAATATTATGAATGTGAGAGGTGACTTTATGCTATCAGTGATCTAAGCGCCTCGTTACATTACTCGATCGTCTGTTGTTCTTTAATTGGTTCCGGCTGAGGAGGATGCATTCCGCTAATATGCTATATTAGCGGCGGCTACGACTAAGATGATAATGATGGCTACTTCGACGACCATACCTATAGGTTTGTGCACGCTGGATTTAGCGGTTTTTTTTCTTAGTTCGATAACAGTCTTCTTTGTATAACCCATTTTATATAAGGGGAGTTGTAATGTGATGTAAAATTATTGGTTGATTTTATTTAAACCTTAGCTATAGGTCTGCGTATAGTGATTTAGATAAAGGATCGTAATCGTAATCTCCAAACTTCTAAAGCGCCACTCGAAAGCCAAACGTAGGGCACCAACTTATTCAACGCTCGTGAATAAATTGGTGCCCTGCGAATGATATTTTATTACCCGGAAATTGTGTATGTCACAGACTTGTGTACGGACAGACTGACGGGAGATAGGCGTTAAACACGCGTTCGTGAATGAGCGCTAGGTTCTAGAAGGTTCCGATGTGTCAGGAGTATATAATAACTAGGTGTGACCACAGATTTCGTTGTCACGCTTTTAGTTTTTCGGACAAAGCGTGACAAGATTCTATTCTCAGACTACGAATAATATTATTCAGACTACGAATAATATTATGAATGTGAGAGGTGACTTTATGCTATCAGTGATCTAAGCGCCTCGTTACATTACTCGATCGTAGTAGATGGACAGATAGACGGTCGTTTCAATTACGTGACGGCTTCGAGATCCGTTTTAAAAAGAGGCCTACCATCGCGTAATTGCTCGAGGCGGATACATCCGTGTAATTGATTGGGTTTAATTGCTTACGAGGATGTAGGCGTCTGTAGGTCTGTGCACGTTGGAAGTTGAGGATTTAGATCTAATCCAAGGTCTGTGCATAGTGATTTGAGAGGATTTGAACCTAGGAATTGGTTTGTGCACGCTGGAAATTGAGGATTTGAACCTAGGACTGGTCAAAATCGCCAGATAGCACGGTTCTATACTACTGACCGAGTTGCAATATAATAATAATAACAATAATAATAATAATAATAATAATAATAATAATAATAATAATAATAATAATAATAATAATACTACTACTACTACTACTACTACTACTACTACTAATAATAATAATAATAATAATAATAATAATAATAATATTAATCTGACCCTGTCTTTCCTTACCCTATCTGACAATGTCTTTCCTTTGCCTATCTTACCCTATCTGACCCTTATATTATTATTATTTAAAAAAAATAATACTAATAATAATAATAATAATCCATATTATAACGCAAAATCAGCATGCTTTTTGTTCATGGACCCTGTCAACCTGACACCGCCTCATTGCAACTTGTGAAAATTAAATGCAAAGCATCTTCACAAAATAATTCATACAGACATATGACGGCAAACACACCAGGTTGGATTTCACCTGCGTGTAATTAATACGTGTTGACTTAAGCTGTGACAACTTTTCAGAACGTAAGGCCCTTCGCTCTTTTTCGTAAGATTCGCTATCGGCTGAAAAAAGTTTTAACCCTCAGTGATAAGAGGAAGGTATGGAGGAGGACGAGAAGGATGGGAGCGTGTAAAACAAAGATGGTTGAGAAAAAGAAAGAGAAAGGGGCAATTAATTAAGAGAAGATCTATTGAGACTTGAGAAACTGAAACACAAATTGTCGGCGGAAGAGAAATAACGATCGAGATACACTGTACACATCTCTCTATAGAGGCATAAGGACCTAGGACAGAAACACGGCGATATAATAGCCTACGGAAAGGCTTATATGTCTTTGACTGGATCCAGCCGCAAAAACAATTTTCAGGCTTCCTCCTTTTCAAAGTTCTGAAATACACACACGAACATAATGAAAAAATATCAATCACGCGGAGCAGTAATGATTGAAGAACCTGCTGAAGGTTAATAAAATAATGGTTACACCCTCAGAGAGAGCTCGATCCCGTGTTCTCGGCAATACAGGCTGATCGTTCTCACAGATCGGTTACCACGCCCACATAAAGTGCAACAATTGTATCTTTAGAATAATAATAATAATAATAATAATATTTTTCTTTAATTGTATCTTTAGAATAATAATAATAATAATAATAATAATAATAATAATAATAATAATAATAATAATAATAATATTTTTCTTTAATGAAGCGCCTGACAATCGCACGGCGCTGTACATGTAACAATTATGCAATTGAAACAATTCACAAGAACACAAATGACAGAAGACATGAATCTTAACTACTAACTGAACAGACAGCCTGCAATACATGGCGCTAATAGCAGCCTACAAAGCATGTCTGCCTACGAGGTTCGATCTCGGTACCTCTCGCTCTCTATGCCAGTGTGTTATCCAAAGCGCTATACGCCCACAAACAGAGGTAATAAAACAGACGGAGAGATTAGATGTGATTTGAAGTGATATGTAGGTCTACGAGGCCAATCAGTGTACAATCGGCAGGGTGCCGAGAATACAGCGAGATTACAGAGGCCAGTACATCACTGAATAAGACCAGACCTTGGAAGAAACAGGCAGAAGGAAAATAATGCGAGCGCGGAAAGCCTGTTGATCATCGATCAGATAGCTGTATGCGTCTTAGAGCTAGACGAGAATCACGGTCATAAAGTGAAAAAATAAAAATACGGCATAATTTAAAACAAAATTGCCAAGTTCACTGCGAATTAACGGCACCAGTTTACAGTCATAATTAATTAGGACACATTTTCATGTCACCTTTCTCCTATAACACTGTTCGGCTTGAAATAAAAGTAAACATAGGTTTGAATATGTTTGCGGATGAATGTCTTCCCAAGGATTAACCGCAAGCCATTCTTCACATAATTCTGCATTAAGAATTGGAAAATAATGGAATGTTATTTTTCTCCATTATCTCCAATACCTGGGCAATTACAATATCCAATTCTACAGCAGAACTCTGCACTGTTGCATGTCATTTTATGTTTCCTTTTGCAATAAAATCCAAATGAGGTCATCCCGCAGTCATAGGCGCAACCACCCTATGGGACCCGTGGGACGCGTCCCCCCAACTTTTGAACAGGTTGGGACGGCCATGGACGCGTCCCCCCCCCAACTTTCGAACAGGTTGGGACGGTCCCCTCCAACTTTTGAAAATTGTGAGGCAAACAAGAGCCAAAATGCACTCCATTTGGTATAAAAATTGTTCAAAATTGCAGCCGGGGCTTGGGCCTGCCCCCAGACCCCCATGGGGGCACTTACGAAGCTTCCCATACCGCCTAGTCGTTAGGAACTTCTTGCCTTCTGCAATCTCTCCCCTCTGTACCATTAATGCCAGTATACTACAAGGCTCTGGCCTTGGACCTACTGATTTTGTCATAGCCATTTCTAAATACAGTAGAAACCGTCTCCCTAAATATGCCGACGATAGCTACTTGCAAGCTGGTCCCTGCTTCCTGCATTGACAGCACTCTTTCTGAACTTGACAATATCTCTAAGTGGGCATCCATTAGCAATCTTAAATTAAACCATGCTATGACCAGAGAAATGGTTGTCAAACGACCGAGGTCCAAACCTATTGCCCTCCCTCCTCTCATCCCTGGCATCGAGCGGGTCCAGGATATGGTTATTTTGGGTGTCACTATCTCTGATCAGATTGGCTTTGGGGCACACATGGACAAAATATGCTGCAAATTCCGAAATCCATGTTCGCGCTACGTGTTTTGGTCGCCCACGGTTACCACTGTGAACGTCTCTTTGACATTGTTAGAGATACTATCCTCGCACGGCTACGTTATGCCTCCTCTGTTTGGTGGGGATTTGCCACTGTAGGGGAACATAAACGCCTTAACGGTATTCTGAGAAAAATGACCTAGCAGGCTGCCTCCCTGCCGATTTTCCTAGTTTTGACAAACACTGTTCTAGAGCTTAGGCCTATTCTACTCTATTCCGTTCAATTCTCTTAAACCCTTGTCACTTCCAGTTTATTCATATAATAAAGTCATATTTTTCACAGATCTAGATGGATTAGGTACTTTTATATCGAAATCATCGGTGAAAAACTTGAGGCAAATAAAAGCCCAAAATGTACTCCATTTGGCATCTTCTGCTCAAAATTGCGTCGGCTTCTGGGGCTCCGCCCCAGACCCCGATGGGGAGCTTACGACGCTCCCCCATACCCCTAGTCGTTAGGGGCTTCTAGCCTTCGGCAATCGCAGCTTCGCGCCTTCGGCGCTCGCAATATCCCCCCCTCCCCCACTCACACATTCTAGTAGGTCCCCCAACTTCTGGACCGTGGTTGCGCCCCTGCCCACAGTCTACGTGTATATATCCGCAGATAATCAAACATGTGTCTATGTATGTATCGGCCTACATAAGAAATTTCTTCCATAGATGATTCGAAAGAATTGAGCACACTCCAACACTGCAGTCTAAAATAGCCTACAGTTCTACAAAATACACGTGAACAACATGAAGCACGAGCTTCTTACACAAAATTAATAATCAAAAGGAATCAAGGCACATCAATTTCTTCAATAATATACTTTTGACTGAACACAAATATACGCTACTATTTAAATACAGCCTGAGAATGCCTGATGATGGACTGCCACAGTACCGAAATGATTAGTTGGACCTGAAACTTGTGAAGACAGGTCGACCTGTTCGTCTTGATGCTAATGATTATTATAATTATAGTAGAATTCCATGATCAAACACAGGCCGGGACAACGTAATCAATATGTATCATAAATGATACAGGTGCGCTTACCGTTAGCGGGACATGGTTAGCGCATAGCTTAGACGACAACAACTACCGTGTCTTTGCCACTATAATTCATCTAAAATATTTTCTTATCATTGCATTCATTTCAAATATTTGCTTATCATTGCTTGTGCTTGAAATGGTCTAGGCCGTCGCCATGAAGATGATGGGCAAATATGGCAAAGTTGCCTGAAGTGAGACCGGTTTTGAGCTTCGAGAGTTAACCAAGATTGGCAATGATAGCTTGTTCACCTTTATCTCTCATTCTGGCGCGAACAGGACACACCCTTGCATACTTACGCTATTATTACAGGCTGTCTGTTCTGTTAGTAGTTCGGTCATTTGCGTTCTTGTGAATTGTTTGAGTTGCATAATTGTACATGTACAGCGCAGTGCTTTTGTCAGGTGCTTTATTAAAGAATAAATATTATTTTTTGTTGCCCCGAGGTACCTCATTCCCCCATGGTCTTAGAAATTATAAAAGTGGTGTATTCTGGAACGGCTACCCCCCATCCATGTCAATTAAGGGTTTAATGAAGGAATCACTTAAAGCAACGGCGTTGAAGCGTTGTATTGTAATGGATATACGCTGGAATAAGAAGCTTGACTCTCTGGGTTCGCCGGATGCTTGTGTCAGATGGCGTCTTATTATTATTATTATTATTATTATTATTATTATTATTATTATTATTATTATTATTATTATTATTATTATTATTATTATTTTATTATTATTATTATTTTTTTTTTTTAGAACAGAGACTTATAGGCTCAACGGCTGTTTAATAATCTCCTTGGTCATCTGTCTTGCAACTCCGGGCCACTTAGAGCTTACCTGAAGCCAGCCAATTTCCGGGCCTTCTTACCTCCCCTTAACTAGCCAGATAGAATTCTAAGTTTTTCTGTATCTTTCCATTCGTCCGTCCGCCCGCTCATCCGACCGTCCGTTTGTCCGTCCGTCTGACTCTGTCATGACGCTGCAATTGATCCCATTCAGCACGTGAAAATATTACGTAACTGGTTACAAATTTTCCAGATATTCATACAGTCTAGTTAGAGACTCCAATGTTGACTCTCACATCTACTCTGTACGAACTACCTCGAATCTTCCCAATAAAGATCAGTGTTCCTTTATGCAGCAAATTATATTATCTTACTCAAAATTTGAATATTACACGTATACAAAACATAAATGTATCATAAGACATAGTATATATACATACATGAAGAGTAAGTAGCTAAGGAACCACAACTTTAAGGGCCAAAAATTCCATACCCCAACTTTAAAGCAAAAAATTACCATACCCAACTTTAAAGCCAATTCTTGGCGGGGATGGGCACGAATAGAGTATGGCCATTTTACCTATTGAAACCGATTGTGTGTATAAGGGCAAAATATGTCTACAAAACCCCTCGAGGGTAGGGTGGCCACCCCACCCCTCGCGCATTGAAGGGCATTGTATTATTTGCAAAGGTCGACACATACAAAAGGTAGCCTTTACAATAGACTGTTAAATTAATAACTTGTGTGTTAATCCCTAAGCCTAGTGTTGTTTTAGTGTTTCCCTGAGTTTTAGCTTCAGCTATTATAAGTTTCACATGATTGGTGTTTTAGTTATTATTAGTTTTAGTTATTTCGCCAAGTTTTAGTTTTGGTTTCAGTCTTAGTTAATAGAAACTGACACTTCCTTGTTTCAGTTTTAGTTTCTTCAGTTTTAGTTTTAGTTATTCGCTCACGGACACTTCGCCATCAACAATGAACCTTAAATTACTGCAAATAGGCAATATTACAGAATGATAATGTATCATAATCATATAATTGCAGGCCCGTTCCTAGGCATACGCTGAATACGCAACCGCGTAGGGCCCCGGCGATTCTGCCGAAATTTAGGGGGCCCCAAAATCCCATTTATAAGAAACAATAATAATGACATCAAACGCCGCATGAGTCTAAATTAAGTTCAAAATAATGCTTAAATTATTTAGGTTAAATTATATTGTTTGTGACGCTAGTTGGGAAAAAGTCCTGGCCTTAGCCCTTAGGGTCAGCAAGCTATAGGCGACTGCCAAGAGAATCATGGGAACTGGAAACCTGATCTCTGTGCCTGAGTGAAAGCTACCAGCCTACCACAGATGTAAATTTGGGTGTCGAAAGATAGATTATGGTCCATGGTAAATTCAAAGCCTGAGGAATTTTGAAGTGACCCGAGCAATGTATTAACCTGCGGAGAATCATCCGATACAGAAATAAGAGACGGAGATGCTAATTATTAGCCTAATACAGCTGTGACAGCAATTATATATATATAATATATAATTATGTGTGTACATATATGTATATATTATGCGTACAATGTAAATACATAATATTCAGTGTGGCGGGCTTCACAGAGTTTTCAGTTCATTTTAGAGTGTAGTACAGAGAGAATTATAAGTAAATTTTATATAATAAAATTGATACATGAAGCTGTCATTTTTAAGTCACCAGCTGCAAAGTGTGACGGTAAGTACAGCTATAATTATATGTCAACTAATTAAACAGTGCAAATGCAAGTGCACAATACTTTCACTTCTGTGACTGCATTTCACATTTATAATTAAATTAAGCAATTCGCTATAGCATAAAAATGCATCAGAAAAATTTGCAAACCATAACCATCAATTTATTGCACCGAACATTGACAAAGTAACATTTCGCTGTACAAAAAACAAAATCTGTTGGTAACAAAAGGGAACCCAGAAGGGACCAGGGTCCCGCTGGTTAGGGCCACCTATATACAGCAAACAGCACTATACATGGCCAAATTCCTGTACATTTTATTTTCTTCTGAGCAAAAAATCATTTTGGTAGCAGTTTTACTTGTAATCGCAAAAATTTAATGTAATCCTAATTTAGAGATTTCTTTAGCGCCCAAAAAAGCTAAGTCACGGGAACCAGTCAAAACAAAAAATGTAACCTATATAAAAAAAATCGATATGCAGAGGGTTAAGATCAAAAGGGTCAGGCAGGCAGACATTCGGCTGCGGTGTTTAGTGAATGGGTGGTGTTTAGAATTCTTTCTTAGGCACAACGTTTATAACCCCAATGGGTGGGGCCCCAAAATAAAACCTGCGTTGGGCCCAAGATATTCTTGGGACGGGCCTGTATAATTGTGGCTACTGCCGTCTCGTACGCTACCTCTCTGCTCACGAGACGGCGTCGGCTCCAGCCCAATAGCCGTCTGGAGCCGCCCGAGTTACTGCCGTGTCTATCTTCATTGTAAAATGGCTGTTCTCTACCTCTACACAGGGTGACCGTTCCTATCAGGGGAGGTTAAAGATGGGCCGCTTCTCTAAGAGAGGTAACACTATACAGCTTTATCTCGGGTCAGACTCTGCTTCTTCCGCGGTACCAAATGGGCAACGTCCTGAGGATGGCTGTCTCCCAGAACAGGGTTCATTCTTTTGTCAGCAGGAATCTTTCTCTTCGTGTTTACCTTCTTAGCTACGCGCTTCCTCTTCCTCTCTACCTGATCTGAACTTCGACTAGCCTTTCTACATCTTGTGACTCTTAAACCATCGCCAATAATAAGGGACACCAAACGTTCTCTAAGTTCCTGGGACCAGGAATACTTATGACAAGTCTCAACGTCATTTCGCCCTAGACAAACCTGGAATTGTAATTACGACAATTTATAGAGCATCGTCAGTAGCAAGCTACTTCAAGGATGCTTTACACACATACAGACTGCCAAATGTCAGCGCAGATGCCACGATCTCGATTGAATACAGCGTTTTAACTCTTTAAAAACATGAATGCTTTTAATTTCCTGGATAGCTGCGGGAAGCCTGTTCCAGGCACGTGGGCCAGCGACCCGGAAGGCCCGATCACCAATTTTAGTTTTTGTTGCAGGAACGAATACGTCAGCGGACTTTGAAGATCGCAGCCGCGACCTGTTAGAATCATTCGATAGTGGCCTGATATTGTCTGCGAGATATTGTGGTGCGCAGTTATTCAGACATTTATGCACCAGAATGCAGAGTTTGAATTATATGTGCCTATTCTGAGCCAATGAAGCTCGCCTTGAATCGCATTTGTCATGTGGTCGAATTTTTAATGGCAAGACCAGACGAGCAGCAGCATTGATGACCGCCTGAAGACGAATGATACAATGTAACCACTCTATATGTCCTGTCGTCCTAGAGCATACTTGTGACAACTCTCTACGTCAACTCGGCCTAGACAATACTTGGAACAACTCTCTACGTCAACTCGTCCTAGACAAATGTCCATGGGCAACGAGTCTTCCTACCGTCATATATCTCTGGGTCCATTTCCGTGTGTGGCACGCGGCCTCACACGTATATTGTCATGCACCACAATTGATGGAGTAAGTTCCCTCACCCGTCACTGTGTTGGCAAAGAACGACCAACACATCAATTTTGTGTGAAAGGCCTACTACACCGGCTACATCTACACGGCAACCGGCACGCTGACCACGAGGGCTTGAAAAAATCTTCCAATAACAGCCGCCTGATTCCCTTGCATCACTTTACAGACCGCCTCCGAGACCGTCACATTAGAGTGTGGGTTCTGGAAGCTGACAATATCAGGCGTGTGCAACGGTTCTGCCTCAGTTCGCACCATTGATGGGTTAGTTTACATTTCAATACGCGCCGACTGTGGCTGCAGACAGTCGCATGTTTTGAGCTCTTGATTTATTTTGGTTTCTTCATGCTACAGAGTTTAATTTTACACGTACTTTTAACTAGCGATTCGTGTTGTTACCATCTCGCCAACTGTTTCATTTTGGAGGAATTATTTCAACGTTTATTGGACTTTTGCGCAGGTTTTAGTAGCGTTGAAATGCCCAAGAACGATGAAATTAGACGTACAACGTACACACGTGACCAGCTTCTCAGCCTGCGTACACTCGGACCGGTCTTAAACCCTTGCGCTCGTACACTCGTCGACTCGCTAATCACCATCAGGCGGACAGTTCGCGGGTGCAGAGGCGGGCATCACCGAAGACCGGCTCCGGTGTACACCGATTCTAGCACATCTGGCGTTCTTATCATCTCGGGCAATCGTCCAGTCAGGCAGCCGTGTAATCAGAACCAGGCAGATAACACCAGCAGTAACCAAGATTCCTCCACTACCCCTGTACAACCCGGGGAGACGGTTCTGATTCGTCCGCGCATCGCGAGACACGCGGTACAAACCGTACAATACAGCAGCCTGACCCGATTCGGATGCCTGAATATTCGCTCTGTCAACAACAAGATCGATGACGTCAGATTGCTAATGAAGGAGGAGAAGCTGAACGTGCTGGCCCTGACCGAAACTTGGCACGAGGACTCTGACTGCACGACCATCAAGCGTCTCCGTGGGTTAGGATTAAACCTGTTGGAAGCTGCCAGGCCGATTGACGATAAGCGGCGCCAGGGAAAAGTTAACCATGTTAACCATGGCGGCATTGCCATCGTCGCCAAGCAGGGTGTCGCTTTATCTAAAATCGACCTTAGGCAGAAGGCAACATCGTTTGAACACCTGTGTTGTCGGACTACCTCCGGAGGCAGCAGCCACGTCCTCGTCGTCTTGTACCGGCCAGGGTCACAGTCAATTACCCCGGTATTTTTTGAAGAGTTATCATCACTTCTGGCAGCTCTCGCTAGTATGTCTCTTCCAATTACCATCACCGGAGACATGAACATCCATCTCGAGCGAGCGCTTGACCCAGAAGTGATGAAATATAACACGATCTTGTCAACTTACGGTTTCCGACAGAACGTTAGGACCCCAACACATCGACTCGGCGGCCTGCTGGACCACGTGATAACGTCTGACGGCGCGTCGCCACCTGATGTCTTGGTCACCGATGTCGGGCTGTCGGACCACATGCTGTTGTCATGGTCCATCAGTATGACACCACCTGCACCAACCTATGTCACCATCACCAGGCGGAAGTGGCAGCATTTCGATCCTGCTGCCTTTCTCGCCGAACTGTCAAAGACAGAGCTATGTGCAGTCAATGACCCGGCGACTGAGAGCTCTGCAGACGATCTTGCAGACACCTTCGACTCAGTAATCAGCGGCCTTCTTGATAAGCATGCTCCCGTTTCAGAGTTCACTGTGCGGGAGCGTCCTCATCAGCCTTGGTTCGACGATGAATGCCGCGAGGCTAGGCGGAAAGCTCGACGTCTGGCTCGGCGTTGTCAGACCGACACAGCTGGTGCAGAGGGCAAACAAGCCTGGCGCACAGCCTTACGTGCGGCTAGGAAGCTGTCCCATCAGAAGGCCTCTGATTACTGGAAGTCGAAAATCACGTCGGCCGGCAAAAATCAGCGTCATGAGTGGGAGTCAGTGAACCAGCTGCTTGGCCAGGGCAAAAGCACTGCTAGGGCTGGGTCCTTTTCTGCTGCTGCCTATCATGACCACATGGAACAGAAAATCGCTGACATCCGAGCATCGACATCTGATGCGAGTGAGGCGATTTTTACTAATTGCCCAACTCCAGGCATGTGCGAGTTCCTCCCGATCACCACGGAAGATGTTATTAAAATTATTGTTTCATCACCAGCGAAACAGTGCTCTCTTGACATACTTCCAACGTGGCTCATGAAGGAGGCGGCTCCACTACTGGCGCCTTTCATCGCTCGGATGTTCAATCAATCCTTCGCCATCGGCCGTTTCCCGTCCAAATGGAAGCACGCAATAGTCAAGCCACTCCTGAAGAAAGCTGGAACCGAGGAATCGTCACCTGCGAACTTCAGACCGGTCTCAAACCTAACGTTCGTTTCAAAAGTACTTGAGCGTATCGCCAACTATCAGCTGACTGAGTACCTGTCTGAATCTCGCCTTCTGCCTCGGTTTCAGTCTGCCTACAGGCGTGGCCATTCCACCGAGACTGCGCTGCTCAAAGTATTCTCGGATGTTGTCAACGCCATAGATTCAGGCCAACTGGCGCTCCTGTCACTACTTGATATGTCGGCTGCATTCGACACAGTAGACCATGACATCTTGATACAGCGACTGTCGCGCTCGTTTGGAATCAAGGACAGAGCGCTCAGTTGGCTTGAATCCTACATTAAAGGTCGCACACAATCCGTCCATTGGGCAGGGGAGGAGACGCCACCTAGGCTGGTCACCTGTGGTGTTCCACAAGGATCAGTGCTCGGTCCTCTCCTCTTTGTGCTATATACGGCCGATGTCGAGAGAATCATAGAAGTTCATGGCCTCCTCCACCACTGCTATGCGGATGATACACAGCTTTACTTCTTCTGCGAACCATCACAGACCGCTGAACTGAAGCAGAGAGTGCTGCTGTGTATCGAGCGTATATCAGAGTGGATGACATCCAACCGTCTAAGACTCAATCCAGCAAAGACTGAGTTTTTATGTTGTACCACCCTCAGGCGTCGCCATCTACTTGACGGCAGTACCTTCGCTCTTGGTGATGCAGAAGTCCACCCAGCTGACACCATCCGCAACCTTGGAGTCCACTTTGACAGCTGTATGACCATGACGACCCATGTGAGTCAACTCGTTCGATGTTGTTTCTACCAACTGCGTCGAATTAAGACCATCCGCAGATTCATACCAACCTCAACCGCCGTCATCTTGGTCAACAGCTTCATTGTCTCCAGGGTTGACTACTGCAACAGCATACTGGCGGGTCTGCCGACTTGCCAGCTAGAGCGGATACAATCGGTGCTCAACTCTGCTGCGCGTCTTATATATAACCGGACACCATCTGATCATATCACCGATCTACTGCGCGACAACTTGCACTGGTTGCGTGTCCCTCAGCGGATTACATACAAACTTTGTTTAATAACATACAAAGCAAGAAATAACATGATGCCAGACTACATATCAGACTTCTGCATTAGGGTAGCAGACAACCGGCTACGATCATCCTCAAAAAATCTGTTCCAAGTCCCGCGATCTTCGACGAGGTTTGGCGACTGTTCCTTCTCTGTCTCAGGGCCAACTGCATGGAACAGTCTTCCGGACCATGTGAAGAACGCGCCATCTCTGGAAACATTCAAATCACAGCTCAAGACTCATCTTTTTAAACAATCTTATGACTGTCATTAACTTATTGAACTCATGTACAGCGCCCTTTCCTTCGCCCTCGGCTGAGCTACGGCGCTATACAAATCGTCTTATTATTATTATTATTCCAGCTCACAGTTTATTGCAACTAGGGTGATATGTATTCCAAGTCAGACGAGTTTTCAAGTTGAGCCTAAACATAGGTGCTGTAACAACTCGGGATGTTGAGTCGAATG
The DNA here is from genome assembly GCA_020284085.1 of Aporrectodea caliginosa. Taxonomy (NCBI): domain Eukaryota; kingdom Metazoa; phylum Annelida; class Clitellata; order Crassiclitellata; family Lumbricidae; genus Aporrectodea; species Aporrectodea caliginosa. The sequence goes on from JACEVL010002015.1 coordinate 14,855, forward strand.
TAACCTTGCTATTAGAAGAATTATAACAATTATTACAATTATGTCGCTGTGTCCAAATCTAGCGGTCCCGACAATTTCGGATGATAAGACGCCAGAGAATTTGGCCCGGGGTGAGACGACGCCACAGACCTTTCGCCTGCCAAAAATATCGGTGAGCCGCAAGCTTTCCTTTGATCGGAAATGGAAAGCCACAGCTGCCTGTGTAAAAAGTATCGCAGAGCGGTGAATATGGTTTGCGGTGCGTCCGCCACATGTGCACTCTTTGAAATTAACGAAGGTGCAGGTGGAACAGCTTTGCTGGCAACAGGAGTTCGGCTAGCGCCAGGATTAATTCTTGATGTTTTTGCTGTGTTGTCCAGTTTTTTCGATGTCGCTGGAGTTGCCATCGGTCGAAGATGTTCAGCTAAAGCGGCGAAACACGAAACCATACGAGTGCTGGCTAGCAGTAAACTCAACATTCTAAATATTCATGTTTTGAAGGTTCTGCTCTGATCAGTGAAGAAAAGTAAAAGTTGATTCTTGATGAGATTTGAAAGGTATCGCGTCATGAAAGATGAGATCCGTTGTAAATCTTTAAAACAACCGAAGGTTTCATCATTAGCGAAGACATAAAAAATCATTGATCAAACAGGGTCGCGTAAAGGCACGAGCAGAGTTTATAAAGCAACTCGCCGCTTCAGAATCACCATGATCTTAAACTGTGTATGCTGGACTGATTCCAAGGTTGATACAGGCCCTCCAACTCCTTCAGCTCCGTCTTTACGAAATTAAAAGCTATAATCTTTCATTATTTTTAGCAATAAACCTTTTTTGCATACTACTTTTACCCAGTGTTTGGGCCAGCCTCGTGGGAGGCTTCTCGTCTGGCCCTCAAACTATGTTTTACTGTTAAGAAATTCTGTTAGAGGCCACTGTTTGGATTATAAAGCCTACCTTGTATAAGAGATAAGCGATAACTTACTTCTATTGCTTTAGGAAGATCCACTAGGCTTTGTGGCGTCTTCCTCAACTGTAAAGTGCCAGGGGTGGGCCAGTTCCGGCCTTTTTCATACTACTTGTTGTGTATAACGTGTTAACTGTAAACGATTGGGTGACATAATTATGAACGGTCGTCATTTTAAAAGACGACTCGTATAGGCCTATTAGATGACCGTTGAGAATATTAAACGGCCGAACAGCTGAACGATGTTTTCGTAATGTGTATGTTCACCTTGTGGTTCGCTGACCACCTGGTCATCTGATGTCACATTTGTTGCATTTGAATCGTTTGTGCATTCGACATCGCCATTATATCTTTCCACAATGTATTATTTTTCTTTCAAGTACTCAAAATCATGATGTATCAGCGTTGGTTTACCTTTGGTACTAGATCCGTACATTAACGCGATGGTCTAAAATTCGAAATTATTTTCACACATACATGATGTAGGCTAATAGGCCTATAACGTCCCGGTTAAGTGTCACCTGTTCTATTGTCGGCCCGTTCTACTATCTCCGGTAAAGTCTCGCCTGTATAGTATCGTCCGTTTAACCCTAGGGCTACCAAGCTTTTTTTGTAACACGGACTACCAAGGGGGGGTGGTTACCACCCCCTGGATTTCGTGTTTGGTTTTACATATCATAACTTGTAATATAGCATTGGATTCAGCATTCATTTCTGCACAGAATGGTGTATTTAGTTGTACATTATGTGAATGCACTTCGAAATTACATCACTTTTAACAACGGGACCCATTAATTAGCAATATTGTATATTATTGCGTACATTTTGTACTTTTTGGATAAACAAATATAAGATTATGTGTGTTTTGAAACTAATCTATGTATAAAAGATACACAAAATCATCCCTACACATGTTTATATAGTATAAATGTACATCCATACATATATATCCATACATATATATCGGTTTACGTTATAACGCTGTATTCAGCCATTTTCACACAGATTACGCGTATTATTATTTATTTTGATCACTTCCGGTATTCAAAAGACAAAGATATAGGTATGCAAATGAAGCCCTTCATTCCCTCTAAAGAATGGTATCTTTGTTTCTCTTCCAGGAAGACAAATGAATACGCTACAGACAAAAACTAAGGGGGGAGTCCTTCCATTCAGCCATTTTTCACGCATGTTACGCGTATTATAATTTATTTTGAGCACTTCCGGTTGTCTCAGGTCAACTCAGTGACCATAGAAATGTAGCCCCACATTCCCTCTATAGAATGGTATAATTTGTGTCTCTTAATATTAAATGACGGATAAGATATAGTCGAAAATCTAGGGGGTGGTATCCACCCCCCCCTGGTACCTCGGGTATATTGGGTATAACTTTTGAACGGTGTGAGATATCATCTCACATTTTACCTCAAAACGTGTGCAAATGAACCCCCTACAGCTACCTAAAAGGTCAAATTTTTATTCCATACGGAAAAAGTTTGAGATGAAAAAAACCTAGGGGGGGGTGGCAACCCCCTTGGTAGCCCGAGGGTTAATTGGCCATCGTTCAAATGTCTGCATACCCTATAAACTATTTTTGTATTTATTATGTGCATCGACTCGATTCTCAGATAATATTTTATTCGTCGGTTATTTTGAACTAGAAGGCTAATAAATTAATATTGTTAACTAACATTGAAAGAAGAGTATTACCTCGGACAAATCACCAAAACTACTGGAGGAAATCCTAAAACTACTAGTTATACAGTTAAAATATGCACTGTCTCTTTTTGTCATCAAAATCTTAAGCCTACCGACTGAATGACACAATTTACACTGCAAGTAGACGAGAGTTGAAGAAGAATAATTCGTGACAACATTTTTCGGGAACTCCTGGGGGCATGAGATGGGAGAAGTGGCCGCAGCAATTGTTATTCTGAACGTTCTTGTACAACAGGAAGTGAAGGTCATCGTGCAGGCGCCTCACATAGTCGTTGATTTCTGCAAAATCTGATGAATTCATGTTGCTAACAGATCTGAACTTCGGTGTGTGGAGTTCGATGTAAAGCTGTCTGACGTTTGACAGGCCAGATGGGTCAGAGTAGATCATATCACGCAGGAAGGGCCACTCTCCGCCCTCAACGTCGATCTTCAGAGCATCAATGACGCGCTGCACATACAAGAACGTAACGGGTTCGAAAACTGACATTCTCGTTAGTATCGTTAATGCCGGTTTTACATTACTCTTGTGAAGACTAAAGGATGACTAATTAGCGTATTTATTTAGTTATTTATCTAGGTAGTAAAGTTACTTATTAGATATCTAGCTAGTAGTTAAGATCAGCTAAGATCTTTCTTAACGTTAGAGAGTGGTTTGTAATAATGCCCACCGCCCAGCTCCCCAGTCCTGCAATCCCCTTCAAGGCATCAATGCATTAAGATGATACTATTTCGATGAATTGCCTTGCCGCTGAATATGTACACCGTTGCATTTGACTCTGTTAAGCATAAATTGTCGAACTACGTTCACACTTCTTCATACTAACTACATAGTCGTGTTTTTTTAGGTAAATAAAAGATGTACAATCAAGAATGGGCGTTTATAATGTAATTATTATGTATGCTTTCATGCTTTCATCCATGTGTGTATGTCTACAAGCATTAATATAGCGCATTTTGCGAGCCTTAAAACAGGACTATCTGAAAATGATGACACAGTATATACACCTCTTTATGTCCTAGTCTTTTCTTGATGGTTGAAAATCTTCCAAGTTGCCATCCTTTGCGATTCATGCAATCATTTCCCCAGAGACCCAACTTGTGGAAGGTGACATTTGGAGCGTGAACATGATCTTCCAAACCAATGCTAAATATAGGAAGGTAAAGCCAGCCAAAAATAGCAGATGTTGAATTTTTTAGTTAGAACCTATTAATACGCACATGAAATAATGATAACAGTTGCCCTGATCTAAAACTGCATGCATGCGGGATTCATTCGTACCCGTGCCCAATCACTGGGATTTCGTACCAATGTCCAGTCGCTGGAATTCGTACCTATCCCCGGTCACTGGGATTCCTACCCATTCTAGCATAGGTACGTGCTAAAACTGGGCTTGATACCCATGTCAATTACCTGGATCCGTTTCCCATATCAAGTCACCGGGATTCGCACCCGTATACCGTATTCATCGGGATTCAAACCAACGACCTATATCCAACCTCAATAAGATTTCAAAGATCTTGGAACGTCTCTTTCTAATGATTATCAAGAAACACATTACTTCCTCTCCAAACTTCAGTCCTTACCGCGAAGGCTATTCGCTTTAAAAAAAAACAGTTAAAATGCACTTATTACGTAACCACGAGCATTAACATTTGCGCTGACAGTAGACAGTTTTGTTAAGCGTTCTAGAAGTAGCTTGCTACCAACTACGCTATATAAATCGTCGTATTTACAATTACAATTACAATATTCCACTGAACTGCTCTCAGCTCTACACTGGGTTACAACTTTTCTATTGACAGTAGAAAGGCCTGCCTCTCGCTATGCCTTGACCTCGGTGCAGCCTTCGACACCGTAGACCACCAGCTACTCTTTTCAAGACTCACCAAACGTTTCGGTGTCTCCTGGATTGCCTTAAACTGATTGGCTTCTTACCTGGGTTACCAGAATCACCAGGTGGGCATCGGCACAGCTAAGTCTGAGCCCAATGTGTGCACTGTTGGAGTGTCTTTGGTCCTTTGTTATTCAAAATCTTTACTTCCTCAATCAGTCGTATAGGTAATCACTTCGGAGTCCAGTAACAACAGTACGCAGATGATACTCAGTTCCAGATTGTTCTTCAGCACGCTGAACAGTCTGGTAAACCAAAACTTGAGGAGTGCCTCTCATCTATGTATGCATGGTTTAGTTTCAATGGTTTGGCCATAATTCATAAACTCAATCAAAAGTCTGAGGCTCTTTTGTTTGGTTCACGCCATCGCCCGAGTTCTCTCCCTTTGCATTATATCATCGATCTCGCAGGCACCACTGTGCCACTGTCAGATACTGTCAAGACACTTGGGATAACCATTACTCCGACCAAACATAACAAACCTTTGTAAATCTTGTTTCTATCACATCAGGGAAATACGTCACATCAGGTCGGTTCTGACTCAGAATATGTCGCAAACCAAAGCCTGTTCTCTTGTCTCCTTTCGCCTTGATAATGCAAATTCGGTTTCTCTGGGTATCTCAGACCTCAAACTCAACAGACTGCAAAGCATCCAAAACTCTTTAGCTCCCACAGTGCTGCGTTTCCCACTACGAGCAAGATACACTGTCCTACTCCATCAGCTGCATTGGCATCCTGTTGAGTTCAGGGTAAAATTTAAATTGGCCTGTTGGACCTACAAATCTTTCAGCACCAGCACACCTCCCTATTTTCAGTCACTACTAACTCCTTACATTCATAATCGCTGCCTGCGATCATTAAGAACGAGGCTCTTGGCTGAGCCACGATGCAGAACAATTTTGGGTTCACCTGCATTCCATGCCTCTGCCCCAAGGAATGGAATCGACTGCCACTCATTCTTCGGCTCTAATTCGTTTTCTTCCTACGAAAAGCTGCTCAAAACTCACCATTTCCTGTTGGCTTTCAGGCAATTGGATATCTAACTGCATCTTATCCTGGCGGCTGACTTGCCGTGCCTCAGATTCACATTTCGGTGTGACCGTATCGAGGGTTACAAATTTACTAAATAAATAAATAAGATTCATACCTGTGCGATATCCTGCATTTGTACCCATATCCAGTCACTAGGATTTATACCCAATGGGTGTGAAGCTCCGTTTTTTTGCGTGGGTACTACCCATGTCAAGTCACTCGAAATTCATAGCATTCGCAGTCACGTGAATTCGATCTCATGCCCAGACTCTCCTGACCCTTCACCTTTACCTGACCTCTCTCACTATTCCGATAAAATTTTAAGCATCACCCACAGCAGATGTCTAACTATCTACCTGTGGGGATCTTGGGTCTGAACCTAGAACTGAACCTGACATTTTATTTGTCTATAAATTTTCATCATGGGAATATTGATAATACCTCGGATCAAAGCTGTGAACTTCACATCCGTATTTTGCCCAAGCTTCGTCGAATGACCAGTCATTCAAAATCCTTCAAACAATGTACCACACACTTACAAGCGCTTAAACAGTACATATATATATGTATATATAATTAATTGCGCTACATACATCGGATAGATTGAGAATCTCTTAATGAGTGCCATCAATTGACCTAGTACATCATTTACTGGCTTTATAGAAGTTGCAAGATTAGATTAAATGTGTTATATGCAAACGCTTATACATTAAGTATAACATACCAACAAACCATACATTGCATACATACATACATACACACATACATGTATACACATACATATATGTGTACATGCATACCTACATACAATTGCCAGGTATTTCGTTGTTGTGAGCTCTACGGAGCTCCCGTTTTTTCTAACACGTTGTTTGATCTCATGTTTGTCGCCAGAGAACGTTGGCTCTCATCATCAATAACATAAAGCTTGTCAACACACGCACATGGTGAAAAACTTGAACACTGCCTCTGCTCTGGCAGTGCCAGTCGAAAGACTACGCAAAGGTATTGCATTGTATTCAAACATTTATAAAGTAGTAGTTGGATACGAGAGCTGAAAAATATTTCACATCTGGCAACCAATGCGCCCCTTTGATTCCAGATAGTAAATGGGTAGACGAGTCCAAAAGCCCGGGACACAAATTTTCACGGACCACTTACGGCTATGACAGCCATTCTGCAAAATACCAAAATAAAACTTTGTTAATATCTCAGCGTCTAGTTTACTTAGAATCGTGATCTTGGTGTCTAATCGTACATATTTTATGGACAAAGATTCCAATAGAAGTTATTGCAAACACTTACTTAAACGAAATTGGCAGCCATTTTGCAAAATGGCCGACCAAAATAAAACTTTGTCAATATCTCAGCTTCTATTTCACTTGGAATCGTGATCTTGGTGACTAATCGTACAAATTTAGGGTAACGATTTCAATAGAAGTAATTGCAAACGAATATCCTGCTGTGTACCATAAATTTCTACGTGGGAACTTCACAGTAAAGAAGACGGGGCGTGCATTCTCCAATATTGCCATAGACTAAGCCCGTGAGCAGAACAATGCCTGTGTGAAAGATGACGGATATGCTGTAGGTCTCACACAGAACCAACAAGGCTTACACCCGAACGATGGATGGTGTTCCAGGCATCGATAAAGAAACCAGAAAATGAATTTGATCTTCCTCATCATGAGCACGCAGGTAACATTTTTGAACCAGGCTAAAGGTGTCAGCATGCAATGTGATCGAGGAGATGGGAAACACATTCATCGACGACAGCAATAACCTACTTCTCCTGGATACCAGAGATCTGGCAGATACAGTGCTCAGTGATCAACACAATGCGGAACCGCGAGAAAGCTGGACACAAGCAGCATGAAACATTTATCACAATTTATCTCGATTATTATTTAAAACTGACACACCGCAGTATGATTACAATTCATAGTATGAGCAACTTATTACATGAATCAAATTTAACTGTTTGGCAGCCATGCAAGGCGCCCACACGTCCTACTGCTCACTTTAAGAACATCATATTGCGAGTGAAAGGCTGAGTCGACCTTTGGGAGGGTCGCGGGAATCGATCCCGCGTCCATGCTGATCTTCTGCTCTTCGTTTCCATTTACCCTAAGATCCCTCCAATGGTGTATCACAAGTACTTTATTTCAAATATTATCATTCTGTTAAAACTTCAGTCAACGTAACAGGAAGAGTGAAATATATTTTATAAAGTATTTATAGATTAGGGAGTCCTGGTGCCATCTTGTTTTCTATCAAAAACGGCTTTTCCGCTGGTTTGCATTTATTAGCTTCAACCATCACGATAATTAAATCCAATTTACCACAATTAAAGTTAATGTTATTTATTTCAAGAACGTGAACTGATTTTATATATACCGTACCAAATGGTCTTCGTTTCATAGCAGTTTAATCCAGAGCAGTTTAAAGTGTAGATCGCCAATCTGAAAGCTACTAGTAGGCCTAGTTAAAGATTTGCAATTTATCAAAATTCGTGCCTATCCAAAACGCCGTGAATTGGGTTTAGATGCACTAGAAATTTGATATATAATTACAAACGGAGCATGAGCTGCATGACACTGACTGTGTGCTAATTTGATGATGGATATGTTTAGGCCTGCCTGATGACCAGATGGGGTATCATAATTTTATAGAGAATGACACATTAACTACACTGTAAATGAATCGAGTGTAAAAATAACGGTAGATCGACTGGCAGCTAAGAACACGGTGCAGAATGTAGAAATATACGGCAGACCGTCGCCATATATAGACCGTTAAAATAACTGTTCACGGCCGTAGATTTTTACACTGTATTTAACGGTGGCCGACTGTATTCTAGCATTACCTGCAGTTTTCCACCGTAATATTTTACTGTGAAAGAAGGTAGAAACTATCCTATTCACAGTAGATTGTCGTTAGGGTCACCGTGAATGACTGTATTTAGGTTGTAGTTTACAGTAGTCTGCCGTTGATTATACTGTCAATGACAGTGGGCATAAACATTGTTACATTGTATTGCCGTTGATGGGTACTGCAAACCACTGCATTTCTTACGGTTGTCTAGTGTAGTGCTCTTGATATTTACAGTCTTCAGCAGTCTTTTTATACAATGCTGCCGTTGATTTTTACAGCGAACGTC
>JACEVL010002016.1:0-24705 GCA_020284085.1 Aporrectodea caliginosa
CTCACCCTTAGTTGTCTGTGAGGAAGCAGGAAGGCAATGGGAAACCACCTCAATCATATCATATAATCATTTTTATGCCACCCCGGGTGGCATAAAAAGCCGATGGATCTGCCTTCGGGTAGAGAACTCATCGTCATCGTCGCCATCATCATCATCATCATCATCGTCATCATCATCATCATCATCATCATCATCATCATCAATCTTATACATGTAATCATTTTTTATGTCACCCCGAGTGGCATAAAAAGCTGATGGATCTGCCTTCGGGTAGAGAACTCATCGTCACCATCATCATCATCATCATCATCATCGTCATCATCATCATCATCATCATCATCATCATCATCATCATCATCATCATCATCATCAACAACAACAACATCAACATCATAGGCGTAGCTACATTTGAGGCACGAGGAGGCAGTTGCCTCCTCTTGCTTTTTTATATACTGGAGCTTTCATTGACCAATGACCCCAATGACCAGGATTTTGTCAATGGTCTGTGAAGTTGCCTCTCTTGAATTTAAGTCTCGCTACGTACCTGATCATCATCATCACCATCATCATCATCATCATCATCATCATCATCATCATCATCCATTCCTATAGCAGTGTAGCTACATTGCAAATAGCTAATAACAGATTTATCGATTGTGCGCAAATCAGAGGCAGTGTCCTTGCCAGGCACCTTCGTCTGTATAGCCAGATGGCGTATTAAAGGCTTTAAACACTTAAAGTCATTCTAACTAACTAAGTAGCCAGATTGACTCCAGACTTCAACTTGGTGTAGAGAAAGAACAATCAATATTAATATAGTATAGATCTATTTTATAAAGTTGCCATTAAGAAATGATTGACAGCTAACAGACCTAAGGGAGCGGAGGCGGAGGCCACGCCTGTCAAAGGGTGGAGGGGAGAGAAGGCAGAGAAGAGAGCAAGGCAAGAGGGAACGAATCGCAGGGTGCGATGGGGGGGCGAAGGAGTTGATTGACAGGCGGTGGTGGATAGAAAACTGGAGGGACTCTTGAAGAAGGATTCGCAGCAGGGGAGCCGAAGGGAGAAGACGGGCTCGGCGGATCGGAAAGAGAGAGTAACGGACGATGCCGCTTTCTTATAAGTTGTTTAAAAACAAGCAGTTTTATATATAACGGACGATGCCGCTCTTTTTATAAGTTGTTTCAAGTATGCAGTTTTTGATATATGAGGTGATGAATAATAACCAGAAAACGAAAACCGTCGTGCTCTTATTCTGTTAATCAGTCTCATCGAATTAGTTAAAGACCGACGCGCTACCGAAGAGATATAGCCTGCGCTCAGCCACATAGTACACGTAGTACCGCTACCACCATAACTGAAACGAGTAGAAGAAACATCTTTTTCAGTACATTGTGACAGCAGGGATTTGTTCAGAGATCGGGCAGAAGTACGACGCTGCCTGTCTCTACGAACAATAAACAATATCGAACAGAGACTTTGAAGACGATTCGGCTGAAGGAGACGAAACAATTCACCGAGGAGGAAGGGACTGGATTTTAGTTTGAGACGAGACAGAAGTACGACGCTGTTTCTCTCTACTAAACAAAAGAACAGAGACTTTCTCCTACACACGCATCTCAACAGAAACGACGCAACCTGTTGGGCGACACGTATCTAAAAAAATATCGAGGAGGAACGGAAAGACGGGAAGCGAGAGGAGGAGAACAGCTACAGCGGCGAAACTCGGGATCCACGCGGAACTTGGACGTGACGACGTCAGCAGGACCACGTTGGCGACTATCCCTGGAGAAGAAGGACGACGAACGACGAAGGATCAGCGAATACGGCGCCGAGCTTCCGGAATTCTCAGAGGACGCGAGCAACCTTCGGGGCCACACGTCCAGAGAAAGCTGAAGAATAAACCGGGTGAGCCTTATAACACCAGTTGTGTGAATGAAGCCATGTAATGCTGTGTTAGGTTGGCTGAGACTGTTATCGTGAGCGTTTTTAATTGTGTTTGACGAACGTAGAGTGGGAAGCTGTTTAAAACGTGTAAACTGTGCGGATGCAAATGAAGTAGAGTTAAAGGAAAGTTGTTGTTTAAAGATAAAGTGAAAGTAGTTTATAACTACAGTTTGCCCTGTTGGCAGAGTGATCGTTTCATTGTAAGCCCTGTTGGCTGCTTATAAGTGCAGGTGATTTCAGTGCACACAGCGTACACTTCATAATGTTTGGAAAGATGAAGAAAGGACGGTTGGAGGAAGAATGCGAGAAAAGAAATATAAATCACCATGGGCTAACTCGGAAGGCGATGATTGCCACGTTAGAAGAATACGAAAAAAATGGACCCGAAGAAGAAGAGGAGGAAGCTGAGACAGAGGAGGAAGTAGGGGGAGACCAGATGAAGCTCGAACTGATCAGAGCAGAAAAGGAACGGATGCAGGTAGAGATGGAGTTGCTACAGACAAAGGCACAATTAGGCCTGTTACAGTCTAGTGCTTCTGTTGCTGCGACTGAACTATCTTCTACCCCTTCTACTTACACTAAACTGCCTAACATGACCGAGGGAGAGGATCCAGCAGCATTCTTTCTTTCTTTCGAAAAGGTTGCTTGCCTTCAAGGCATTGACGAAAGCAAATGGGCCAGAATTCTGCCATCCCTACTAAACTCACAAATGCGTTTGCATTTTAACAGGTTGCCAATGGAAACCTGTACAGATTACAGACAGACAAAAACAGCCCTGATGCATGCTTGTCGTATGAATGCGAAACATTATTTAGAACGGTTTAAAACGATGCATAGATCTGGAAGGCAGACATATGCACAGTTACTAGAGAACTTGAAAGACACTTTTGATTACTACTTGGAATGCAAGGGAGTGAATGATTTCATAAGCCTAAAGGACGATATTATTCTCGAGAGATTACGTGAGTCTTTAGCACCTGAAACAAGGTATTTCGTTGAGGCACGTAAACCCAAGACCTCAGTGGAGCTGGCTAACTACGCAGACTTGCAGTTTGAATGTGCTATAGAAGGGAGAATGCAAGCCCAACGAGACCACAGGCCTGCGCAAAAATTTAAGTCGCAGGGTGCTGAAACGAGAGACAGCCAGTGGGGGGGTAGGGCGCCCTTCAGTAGAGAACCCGCATGGAATAACACTAATGATGGTGCCAGCACAAGGCACATGCAAACAAGGTATGGGCAACCAGATCAGGTTGCTAGGACGGAGTATGGGGCCCAGTCTTACAATCCAAACAATGGCAGATTACACCCACAAGTGAATTTTGTACGGCCAAAGGGAATTTGTGGCAAAGTTATCGAGTATCAGAAACGTTTTTTGGTCCCAGTTACTGTTAACGGAGTTCTTGTAGAATCTTTAAGAGATTCAGGGTCACACGTGACCCTTATTAATTCTGACATTTTACCGAGCAAGCCATCTGCCATGGAAAATCCAATAAGAATTCAATGTGCTTTTGGGTTAATCAAGTGTTTTTCCACATGCGAAATTGAAATCTCTTCGCCGAAATTCGGGACAGATCGCAAGGTTAGAGTACAAGCAGCAGTTGTAAAAGGGCTGGGGGTGGGGATGATTTTGGGAAGCGATATTTTTGCAAACAACCCTGGTCTGATAGATCCGGTAGGGACACGACAAGACGCAAGACCAAACAACGTTCCGCAGACACACACAGCCGCAAGGGGAATTAATTACAGCAGAAATATTCGACAGCGCAAGGGGGAAGTAAACCCGACCGACAGCAGCGCACTCAGTTACCTATCCCGGGACAGAGGAAACTCAAAGACGGAGGACGGAAGACGGAAATGCCAGAAATTGACGTTAATTAATGACGGCTCGAGTTCAAAAGACGAGGCGATACAGGGACCGGACGACGTAAATGACCTTAATGACATTAATGACCCGACGGGGCAGTCTACCGACGTGGAACAGAGAGAAGTATATGACCGCCTGCAAAGTAACTCGACACCACAGATCGCGGGTGATGATGCGCCGGTCACATCTGGAACTAATGGAATCCAACCCGATTCTGTTGAAGAAGCCGATAACGTCGGAAACGAAATAATTAATGAAGTGTCTGGAGCTTTGAAGAAGGCACAGCGGAACATGTCTACGCTGTCCGACCTAGGAACACCTGGGGTGAAAGGAGATGACAAGCATATAGCAGACAACGGTCGCTTCTGTAGGCTAGGTCAGTTGCCAAGAGCCGAAGTCGGAGCAAATGTGCAGAATCAATTACCGTTAAACGTAGCACCTAGAAAGAGGGCTTTTGAATTGGCGCACGACTATACTTGGACGAGTTGTACGAGTTGGACGAGAGGTGCTAAACCAAACAAGAAGAATTGGTTCTATTCCAACAGGAATACAAATGAGTCCAGAAGAAGAAGCAGATGGTATGAAGTAGGAAATCGGAGGGATCAGAGATTTGGGAGACAAGAGGGCGGCAGATCTTATGCGACTGATTGGAGAAGTGAAGCATGAGGCATAGAGGAGATGCTTTAGACTGGCGGAGGCCCGCCAAAGGAGCCTATTGGAGAATGAACATGGCAAGAGATAGTGATATGGTTTGGAACGAGAATAGGAAAGAAGAGGAGTCGTGGAGGAAGAGAAGATGGGCTTCGGCAACCCAGCAGAACGATTTTAAATCGAAATTGGGAATTAATTCTATACTGGGAGGCACACATGCCATGGCAGAAGGTTTGTCCCGAGCTTTTTGATGTTTATTGATGGATTATCTCGAGCCTATATGACCAATTAGGATTAAGGTGGTCATTATGTATGGTCTAAATAGTGTTTTCTTTACTTAGCATATATTTTCACATTGTTCACGAGTGTTTAAATAGATTCGAGTTACTTGGTTTGTCGTCGGGTTCACCGATGAAAGAGTAGACGCTGATCATACAGCAACGACCAGGGGTACTTGTTTTGTGTTTTTTTTATGTTTTAGATAACTGACTTACATAGTTCGAAGTGTTATCCAGCCTGGTGACGCAGCAGCAACGATGGCGAGAAATAACTAAATAAAAGACATTACACAGCTCGCTATGCTCCGTCGCCTGTGCTCATGTAATAGACTTAGTGTAATAACGAACTGTTAGGATGAACGCACCTAAAAGCCATCTATGCTTTCTGATGCACGACCTGTATACCAGCAGCTTAAAGAGTGGGGACATGTAGAGAAAGAACAATCAATATTAATATAGTATAGATCTATTTTATAAAGTTGCCATTAAGAAATGATTGACAGCTAACAGACCTAAGGGAGCGGAGGCGGAGGCCACGCCTGTCAAAGGGTGGAGGGGAGAGAAGGCAGAGAAGAGAGCAAGGCAAGAGGGAACGAATCGCAGGGTGCGATGGGGGGCGAAGGAGTTGATTGACAGGCGGTGGTGGATAGAAAACTGGAGGGACTCTTGAAGAAGGATTCGCAGCAAGGGAGCCGAAGGGAGAAGACGGGCTCGGCGGATCGGAAAGAGAGAGTAACGGACGATGCCGCTTTCTTATAAGTTGTTTAAAAACAAGCAGTTTTATATATAACGGACGATGCCGCTCTTTTTATAAGTTGTTTCAAGTATGCAGTTTTTGATATATGAGGTGATGAATAATAACCAGAAAACGAAAACCGTCGTGCTCTTATTCTGTTAATCAGTCTCATCGAATTAGTTAAAGACCGACGCGCTACCGAAGAGATATAGCCTGCGCTCAGCCACATACATAGTAAACACTTAAAGCTAACACTAAGTAGCCAGATTGACTCCAGACTTCAACTTGGTATATAGATAAACCCCATAAGAGGTCCTTAAATACACTTATGTAGAAAATTTCTCTCTAAATTTGTTATTTCGCCAGCCGGAGGCCAAAGGAAAATGTTTTAACTGTCATGTCTTAAATTCTTAAACAGTTTTAGTCCGATTGACTTCAAACTTGACCTAGATAAGGTCATAAGGAGTGAAGGGTTCCAAATAACATGGTATCAACAGACGTAAAATTCATCCCAATGATTATTTTATATCTTTTTTGCCCAGCCCCATGTTGTGTCAGGGTTAGAAGGATCATTTCTTGCTGACTTTCTTCACAAAGAAAAAGTCCAGGAAAATGGATATATGTTTGTTGGTATTCATTATTATAACTCGACAAATTAAGAACAATTATAGGGGCATATTTGATGCTAATATTTCTATTATATATTATATAAACAATGAGCACTGAAATGAAATTAAAGTATCTAAATAATTTAAAATATTTTTAAAAATTTAAATTAACTAAATTATTTTTAATGGCTGAAAAAGGTCCCGGAATGCCGCTCCGGACCGTTCCGGCCGAAAAAAGCACTGCACCGAAATGCGTATTTCAGAGGTCAAATTTTTGTGGGGCCCAGTTGGGGGGGTTAGTTCTCCAATGACTACTGGGGGGTCTACCACCCTACAGACTGCAGTCTTTCTACCATGGTCGCCGTCACCAGTGCAGAGCTGCGCCGCATCATTCTCTCCTCTCCATCAAAATCCTGTGAACTCGATCCTCTCCCGACGTTTCTGCTACAGGAATTTGTCGATGTGCTACTACCGTTTCTTACTGTTCTGTGCAACCGGTCTATCGCGGATGGAGTTCTACCACCGTCGCAGAAGCGCTCAATCCTGGTTCCTGTCCTCAAGCACAGCGGACTCGACTCATCTGATCCTGTCAACTTTCGACCTATTGCTAATGTTTCATTTCTGTCGAAAATTATTGAAAAGATTGCTGCTTATCAGCTTACTGTTTATTTAGAGGCAAATAAGATGCTTCCGGAGTGCCAATCCGGTTTTCGGAAAGGCCACTCCACTGAAACCCTCTTGCTCCGTCTCCTTTCTGACATTTATGGGGCTATAGATAGTTCACAACTCACTCTACTGGCCTTGTTCGACGTTAGTGCTGCTTTCGACACTGTCGATCATGAAATTTTACTTAAGCGGCTACAAATTTCATTTGGCCTGTCTGGTAACTTTCTTAGTTGGCTGGGTTCATTCCTCAGTGAACGCTCTTTCTGTGTGGTCCATGGGCCCTCCAGGTCCTCATGGGTTCCTGCCCCTTACGGCCTTCCGCAGGGCTCGGTGCTGGGTCCCGTTCTTTGCATCATTTACATTCATTCATTCATTTCAGAGATTTATATAGCGCCCCTTCAAGATTATCTACTCAGAAGCGCTCCCGACTCAACCCCGGCTAAAGAGAACAGTCTTCAGGTTAGAGAAGAATGTGGCCGCAAGGGCTCTATGCATTAGACGTAGATCCACAGGGAGCTCATTCCAGATTGCAGGGCCAGCAACTGAAAAGGCACGGCGCTGTATAATAGAGGTCCGTGACTGGGGAACAAGAAGCTCAACCTGCTTAGAGGAGCGAAGAGAACCACGGCGCTGGACGCTCAGGGTGGAGCAGCACAGCTCCTGTAAGTAAACAGGGGCCACACCCGCGAGGCAGCGCCAGACCAAGGCAGAGATCCGGTAAGTTATCCGCTGCGGGAAAGGGAGCCAATGCAAGACATCCCGCATGTAATCACTAACATGGCCGAATCTTGCGATGCGGCCAATGAGGCGTGCCGCCGCTCGCATGACCCGAACCAAGCACCCAACCCGAGCCGCCGGAAGACCCACATAGAGGGCGCTGCAGTAATCAAGGCGAGAAACAATAAAAGAGTGGATAAGCGTTAAGGCAGCATTAGAGGTTAAAGAACGGAAGACCACTCTAAGCTGACGCAGCTGGTAGTAGCAAGCGCGGCATAGTAGGTTTATATGCCGCGTGAAGGTTAGTTCTTGGTCCAAAGTGACACCAAGGTCCCGGACAGAGGATGAGAAGGTAAACTGCGGGAACTCCTGGGCAAGGGCCTCCAGGTCAATCTTGGCAAGCTGCTGGCGCGTGCCAAGCCAAATAAACTGGGTTTTAGAAGAGTTCAGCCGTAGCCGATTGGAGGACATCCAGGCCTCCAGAGCCTCCATTGCCCGGTTCATGGACCGGACTGCGGTAATGGCTGCTGACGCAGGACAGTGCAAATACGCCTGCAGGTCTCCTCATTTGAGGCGATCGATCGATCGATATCCTTGGTCGATCGCCTAGCAAAGGTCTGGTGGATCGATTATTCGATCGCGCAAATCGAGCGCGATCGATTTACTCCAAGAGGAAACTGGAGCAATTATTTTATTTACCTAATTTACATTACTTTAATTTTTGCTTACTTGCGGCGGTGGTGAATGCGTTCGGAACGCAGCGTTTCGTGACCTAATGGCTGCTGAGTGATCGCTCCAATTTCGTGCAATATGATTGGTCATAACAACACGGTGGACACCTCCCGCGTAACGTAATTTGTAAGTTCGTAACGTCACTAATTTCGGAAATTATTTAAAGCAACAATGGCGGCGACGGTGCCGAAGTGGAATAATAATGTACAGTTTAGCAACGGCGCTCGTTTTCGGTTGCTGGCCCTAGGACTGGAATGAGCTCCCTGTTGTGCTCCGCCTAGTGAATTGAGTTCACACGGTCGCACCATTTTTCTTTAGGCACTGGCTACGGAACCGTCCGGACGGTGCCTTTCTTTCTTTTCTACGGAACCGTCCGCAAATAATCTATGGGTGATTGCACATATCTATGGCGTGACAGCCGAACCATCAATAGCGCAGTAGTTAAGGGATTAACGAAACTAACCCTAACCCTGACCCTAACCGACCCTCACGACGCCTAATTTGACACTAAACGACCACACGAATACTAACCTGGCCCTAACCGACCCTCAAGTTGTCCGCCATATAAAAATTCCACGGGAAGACAACACGTTCACGTGACAGGCTTTTGCCAATATTTATTTCAACCGGATGTACACGCCATAGATATGTGCAATCGCCCATAGATTATTTGCGGACGGTTCCGTAGAAAAGAAAGAAAGGTACCGTCCGGACGGTTCCGTAGCCAGTGCGTTTTCTTTAATAACTTAACGACTGTCTTATTTAGCCGTGGCTGGACTCAGTGGAGGCGCCAGGATTTCAGGTGGGGTATAAAGCTCCAAGCCCTTCCCTTTTGTCCCCTCCTCCCTGTGATTTGCAGTGATTTCCCACTTTGGGGGCTGAGCCGCAGTTAGGGGGCTAAAGCCCCCTACTGCCTCCTGGCGCCGCCACTGGCTGGACTAGGAGCGCTTCTGAGTCGATCACCTTGAAAGGGCGCAATAAGAAAACTAATTAATAATACTATCAATAGTAATAATAACGGAACTGAAGTTAGATAGGCTTATACTAGGCTACTAGATTAGTACTATAAAATATGCAGCTATACGTACTATATAATATGCAGCTATAGGCCTACGAATACGATACACAAAATACGCTGTACACAAAAGCTCTCGAGGTCGATCGCGCACCGATCGCCTATGCAATCCAGCGCAATCGATTTTCAAATCGCCTTCTATTTTCAAATGAGAAGTTCTGCGCCTGCAGGTCATCAGCATAAGACTGGCTCAGCATAGAAAGTGCGGCTAAGAGAGGACCAAGATCAGCAGTATAGATAATGTATAGAAGAGGGCCCAGCACAGAACCCTGTGGCAGTCCATACGGGGCAGGAACCCATGGAGTCCTGGTAGACCCGTGGACGACAGAGAAAGAACGGTCATGGAGGAAGGAACCAAGCCAGTCAAGAAGGTTTCCAGAAAGACCAAAAGAGGCAGAGAGGCGCATAAGAAGGATACCGTGATCAACGGTATCAAAAGCGGCGCTCACATCAAATAGTGCTAAGAGGGTGACCTGTGACCTATCAATAGCCCCATAGATATCAGAGAGCAGACGAACTAACAGGGTTTCCGTGGAGTGGCCCTTACGAAAACCAGATTGAAAAGTCGGGAGCAAATTGTTCCTAACAAGATATGCAGTTAACTGAAAACTAACAATCTTCTCAATTATTTTAGAAATAAATGATACGTTCGCGATAGGCCTAAAGTTGGCCGGATCAGACAAGTCCAGTCCTTCGCGTTTCGGAACAGGAATAACGATGAACTTCTTCTGTGACGGAGGAAGAACGCCCTCTTGGAGAGAGCGGTTACAGATGACTGTAAGGAAAGGAAGAAAGACGTCGACGAATTCTTGAAGAAGGAATGTAGGAAGAGGGTCCAAGTCACAGGTTTTAGGGGCAGAAGCAAGGATGATTCGTCGTAGTTCCTCACTGGAGATCGGATCCAGGACTGAGAGAGAGCATCCTGCAGGAGGATACGCTGGCGGAGGAGAGCCAGCCGTAGCTTCGCGAACCGATCGGACCTTTGAAGTGAAGACGTCCAGATAGTCAGCAGCCGTGAAGAGCGGAGTGGCCGATCGGCTCTTGGGTTGAGACCGACCTGAGGATTGCATGGTTCCCTACTTACTGCTTCTGCTGTGCTAGGTCACCTGTACGCTGATGACGTTCAGGCCTACCTGCACTGCCTTGCTACTAACGCCACTGCTGCTGTTCGAGCAATGAGCCTAGCTTTGGGTGCCCTGGAGGCCTGGATGTCAACGAACCGCCTGCGCCTCAACCAATCAAAAACCCAATTTATCTGGCTGGGCACTCGGCAGCAGCTTGCGAAGCTAGACCTATCCACCATTGCTGCAGACTTTCCTCAATTTGTCTTTTCCTCTGTTGTCCGTGACCTTGGAGTAACACTGGACCAAGAGTTAAGCTTTGCCCCTCATATGAACCGCCTCTGCCGTGATTCATACTATCAGTTACGTCAGTTCCGCACTGTTGCTCGCTCACTTACTTCAGACTCCACCGCTACACTTATCCACTCTTCTATCACTGTTCGACCTGATTACTGTTGCTCACTCTATGTTGGCCTCCCAGTTGGTCGGTTGGGGTGCCTGAACCGGGTCCTGCGCTCTGCCGCACGCCTTTGCGGACGTATTCACAAATTTGGCCACGTCTCAGGTTATATGCTGGATATGCTTCATTGGCTCCCCCTACTGCAACGGATCTCGTATCGGATCATCGCTTTGGTCTGGCGGTCCTTGCTGGGCCTAGGCCTTGCCTATCTACGCGACCTCTGCTGCCCTACCTTGGGTGCTCCAGGTCGTCGCTCTCTCCGCTCTACCGTGCTCATGGTCCCTTTGCCCGCACAGCTACTAAGCAGAATCGGTTCTTCTCTGGAACGGGCTCCCTTTGACGCTGCGCTTGCATCCCAGAATCCACTCTGAATCTTTCTATACTTGCCTCAAAACTGTCCTTTTCAGCCGTGCTGGGGTCGGGAGCGCTCCTGAGTAGTAACCTTGAAGGGGCGCTATATAAAACTTCGTAATGAATGAATGAATGAAAAAAACAAGAATAACAAGAACAAGAACAACAAGAACAAGAACGACAAGAACAAGAACAACAAGAACAAGAACAACCGAACAAGAACAACCGAACAAGAACAACAAGAGCAACAAGAACAAGAACAACAAGAACAAGAACAATAAGAACAAGAACAACAAGAACAAGAACAACAAGAACAAGAACAACAAGAACAACAAGAACAACAAGAACAACTAGAAAAAGAACACCAAGAGCAAGACCAACAAGAAGAAGAACAGCAAGAAAAAGAACAAGAACAAAAACAAAAACAAAATCGAGAACGAGAACGAGAAGGAGAACAAGAGCAAGAACAAGAACAACAATAATCACAATAATAATAGCCATCTCCAATGTTATTGAAATCCTGACTTCTGAGGGACCATATGTACCTCAGGTAAAAAAATAAGAAGTTCCACATAATGAATAGAGTTTGCAAATCCTTCAGCAAAGTAAACCTATGCGGAGACAACATTCGCTGAACTAATCCGATCATCAATCCTAAAGATTTTGAAATAGGCCTATGAACACAAGGAATAATTGTTTTAAGCCAATCGGGACCTTGTGTTACGAACCCAGGCTGAATAAAGAACCACACGGCTTCTCTCTACTACTGTCTCGGGATGGGCTGAATCAGCTTACTTGTTTTTGACTTCACAAACAGGTCGCGAGTAAAAAAAATAGGCAGGTCAAATGATCTGCCGCGACCTGCCGTGGCGCCGCCACTGATTGCCAGCAAGAGCGAATGCCCTATGCTGAAGGCTAGCGATTGCGCGAACGATCGTTCCTGTTGAGGATTTAAAAATTGTAGCATCAGCATCGAAGCGTTGATCAAGGAACTCAAAAAGAGAGACAGCTACTTCTTTACAAATAGCACTGACATCTCTACAATCGGAAACGTATTGGTGATGCTCTTTGGGGCGTTTCTTTGTACTTCTCGTTAGCTCAATACCTTCCAATGTCTCTATAACAACATAATGGTCGTGGTACAATTTCTTTACTTATTCCTTAGGGTTTAACTCAGGAAGCCGTTTCATGAATCCACTTGCAGTCTGAGTTACCTGCCGCTTTATTTCCAGAGGTGTCAGAACAATTCGTCTACAGACTTTTCGTCTACGACACTTCGTCTACAGACATTTGGCCGACAGACATTTCGTCTACTAAGTTATTTGATATTGTCACTTTAAAATGGAAGCTGGATTGGTGAAAAAAACTGTTTCCATAAATGGAAGTGGGATTGATGAAAACATTCCTGTATTGAAATAGAAGCTGGATTGATCGAAATACTTTGTTCAATAAGTAGAAGCTGAATACCAAGCTGGATGGGATGGATGAAACTAAGTTTTCCATTCAATGGAAGTTGGATTGATGAAAATAATCGTTTCAGTAATTAGAAGCTGGATTCCTGAGAATATATAGTACGCTTAGCGAAACTATAAGAATGCGGCCTCTGTTGATTAGCTCTTATGGATACAGATACACTTGTAGACGAAGTCTCTTAGACGAAAAGTCTGTAGACGAGCTGTCGCGGAACCATTTCCAGGTTTGGCTAATATGTAAAAGTTAACCTCAGAAAATAAATAGGTGACAGTATAATGAAGTATGTAAAGTTCCTTACTTATTCCTTAGTGTTTAGGCCAGGATGCCGTTTTGTGAATCGTCTTTGAACAGCCTTAATTAATGACGTCCATCCTGTAGCCAGAAAATGAAATATTATGCACTAAAACATTGCCAAAAATGAGGCAAATTCATTGTTTGAAATCAATGAAATACCAAATGTTTTCACCTCGGGGGCAACCCTCTGACCAAGGGCTTACCCCAGACCCCACAGGAGTCACAATCCCCAGACCCTTTAATTCGTCCCTCATGTGCAGTTGAGGAAATTCAGTTTTATTCGCTCACCTGTATTATCTCACCTGTTAACCAAATGTATATCTGGCAGTAGAATGTTACATGTAACTTGCAGACCTCCAGAAGTGTATATGGTAGCTGAAAGTCAACACTTACCTGTTCTGTGGTCAAACAGGTATAAAAACCTAATTGGCTATAAAAGTAAACTATGTGCTTGTTTGTGTGCGTGCGCAGGCCCTCGCGAGGTCTTCGGTTTCTGAGAAGCAACTCTCACAAAGGCCTTAAACAGCTATTTAATTTTATAGTCTGTACATTCAAATATAATATACAACTTGAATCGCAGTGTATTTACGTAAGCACTTTGCATTACATTCACAGACTACACATACTTTATTGATCCCTCGACTATCAATATTTGTTCGCTTTCGACTTGACTTAATCCGACGTTCGGTGGTCGCTAACCCTTTAAGACCTCTGCCCGACCGGAGAGGCCGATCCTGGCAGACATTGAAGACTGGGGGATTTCTGCCTTCGAACGGCGCTACAATTATTACATAAGCCGACGATAGCGTCGATTAATCACTTCTCACACGGTCCTCTGCCAGCATACCCACATTAGGGTGGTCCAAAAACATAAAAGTCAAGCTAGAGGCCAAGACACCCCTACATGTTTTACATTTGTCATTTGTATTATTCTGGCAAAATTTCAGCTTCCTACTGTGACGCTTCTTCGGACTTTCGTGCAGACTGAATTGACCCCACAATTGGGACCACTGTAACGGCTTTCCAGTCTGTCACTGTCGTCGGGTGGATTTCTCTCTCTTCTTACCAGGATAGCGTTTCAGAAATCCCCCAGTCTTCAATGTCTGCCAGGATCGGCCTCTCCGGTCGGGCAGAGGTCTTAAAGGGTTAGCGACCACCGAACGTCGATTAGATGAAGAAGACGACAAGAGCCAAGTCAATGAAATCACTTATATTAACCAAGTGCAACTCAAAATGTAACTGATTTACGACAGACGATAATCTCAACTGACTGACAAACCTCAACTGAACAATGACTCGAATGACTGACTCCTAACTTCTAACACTGCTAAGCGTCTTAACCTTTATTTACCCACTATGCCTTTTAGGTGGAATTTTGAGATGGCTCTTAGATATGTGTTGTATGTTGATGGTATTCAAACAGAAATGACAAGCTTTTAGTGATATTTCACATTTAAGGCCATTTTTTGGAATGTTCCAAAAATGGAACGTTGGGTCATTCCCACTAGCATTTTTTTTTACAATGGCAGTTCAACATGAATACACGATACAATATTGGCTTATGCACAATTTATTGAAAACCAGTTTGTTTAAAGGTATGAAAACTTTCAAAACAGTTCACTTGAAGTATCTTGAGGCACCTGACACATTCTTTGGTAGTTTTTTCTTCAAAAAATGGGGGGGAAAACAACGAGCCTGACTAATCAAAGATATGTATTGCTCGATTCCATCGCAATGTGTCATGACAACCTTTGACGTGCCTGAGCACTTTTTCACAGGATTTACAGTATTGATACTGCTGGAACATGCCACTACATTGTTATCTGACTACCTAACAACAACAATTTTGGTATGACATGTGTATTCAAATGTACCTCTTTCTTGTTTTGCAAAGATATTTTCAGAGGTGAGGTGCTAGAATTCCAGTTTGACCATCACGGACATCATGTCCGTGATGGTCGAACTGGAATAGCACCTCTGAATGACTGCTGCCCCACACCTCAGCTTAGACAGAAGACTGTAACTAGTAAAAAGATTGGCAAATAATAGCATGTGATATGGTTTCCTGTGATGAGTTAGGCAAAATTCATGGCAACGCGCTCACCAAAAGTGGTTTATGAGGGTCGCCTACTCCTGCCACAATAAATAATTGTTGCTAAATATGGATGAACATCCTATTCGTGAATAAGACATCCAGATCTTATAACCAAATCTGATTGGCCTTCCTCTAATAAACATCTCTAACCCATGATGTCTAGAGTTAGGCACCCACCGACTCATAGATGCTAAGTTTGAAATGAACAATTCCAAATTTCAAAGATTTGTGTTACCGGTACTGATCATATAGTGCACACTCTGCCATTATAGAGAGATCTCTTGTCAGCTGCATGCTTGGCAGTATACATCCTCCATTCATGGATTTAGACATTGCAGTTGCTATTAGACTGCATCAGGTACTCAACTGTGTTGCAGTTATTGCGTTATTTTCTAAAAACTCCAATTTAAAATATGTACTAATTATTACAAAATCAGTGTTAAAACATAGGCATATATAAGGGGTTTTACGGGGTGGGGTCACCCTAAATAAATTGCCGACTTTTTTATGCAATTATATGCGAAATACAAAAAACTGAACTTTTTCGACCATTTCCAATGGAAACCCCAGAAAACATATCCCCCCCGAAATTTTTACCTGGCTACGCCCCTGGTTAAAAATAAATTAAATGAAACATAATATTAAAAAACAAATTAATGATACATGCAACAATCCAACAGTATATACTGGCAAATTATGAACAAGGAACACAATAACCTCACATTGGAATTATACTAGTGAGAGTGCACCAACGTTCCAAAAATGGAACATGCTTCAAAACTGGGTTTTTTTCTTCTAGAGTTTTGCTTCTTTTTCGGTAATTTTGATTTTTATCACTGACTTTAGATATCAATCAACAAAATACAACATGTCTCACCTGTAAAATTATGACACAAATATTTATTTCAACTTTCTAAAAGATTTTTCTCAAAAATCACAAAATTCGTCAAAATTACCCATCTGTAGCACAAAAATTAATAAAGTCAATAAGAAAATTACCACTGTTTTACATTCTCCATTCTTAGGTCTTTCATTTGATGTGCAAATATAATAAATTTACCAAGGCAGAATTATTTTTTTAAACATTACAAATTATGTTCCAAAAATGGAACGTTGGTAAAATAAAGGTTAAGCAGCCCTATTTATACACAACTGGTCGGTCCGGGGGGACTGGTCTCGGGGATTGGGGACCGGTCCCGGGGGATGCTAAAGAAAGGGGATGCCCCCATCCCCAAGGAGGGAGCTTACTTACTTAGCATCCTACCCTAAACACAGTCATGTTAAGACAATATGCAATGTCACAAAGCACAATCAAAAACCGCTCTGCTAACAAAGAGTATGTAATTACCGACCAGGCTGAACTGTCTTTACGGCAGGACCTTCCCTCATATCACGTTACAAAGAAAGTATCACCCCGTATACTGGGTAGGCTAACGTAAGCTGGGAGTGGCCTTATCAAGCTTTTATCGCCATTGTCCAAGGCTTAAAAGAAAAACAGCATCTACTGATAACAAGAACCTTAATTATTCACATATAGAATTAAAGGCTGTAATTCAGGCATCTCATAGCCCCATTTCACATGATCATTCAACAAAAACAATTAAAATCTTCCCGGTTGTCGGGTATGCAATACAATAAAAATTTTCATCTTCCTCAACAGAACAGTTTGCAGCCAAGCTCACCATGGGCGTCCAAGCGTCAATCGTCGTCGGCATCCGAGCTGAGGGTGCCCTCGTCTCGGCGCCCTCCGTCGAATTATCCGCAGGAGTCCCAGAAAGGACATAATCGCTATCATCATCATCATCGTCACCCGGGGACGATGGCTCACTGGCTGGATCCACCGAAGCCTCCGAACGAGCGCCGTTACCGGGGCGTACAGGTCTTCGTAGAACTCCTCCTCGCTTTCCGACTCCGAAGAGATGACGATTGGCTGCGGCTGTGGACCCACCTTGGCTTGAGGGCGACCAGTTCCCAGACGGTATTTTTGGAAGAGTCCCAGGGCCATGTCAGAAGAGCAGGCTGGGAACCTCCGACGTGCTTCCGCCATGTATTGTTCCTGGTCGTACGGAGGTACCAGTTGTAGCACCCACAGGGACATAGCGACGAGACCAGGCGAAGGCGACGGCGAAGCGCCACCTGCCGCGAACTCCTGGGGACCGAACGGAGAGCAGGCTCTATCTACCAGCGTCGGGAGCCGCACTTGAGCCGAGAGCGATCTGATCAGTTCTTGATAAGCGTCGTTATCACGATCCTGGCCTAATACTTCATCGGACGCAGGGACGCCGGGACCTGGCAGCGGAGGTACCTCTAGAAGCCCCAGATCGCTCTCCGAAGGCGACGGAGGCATAGGCACCCACGGCGACGAGGAGAACCCTCCCTGATTTTCGTCATCGACCAGCGGAAGAACAGGTGTAGTCAGTTCCCGCGGTTCATCATTCCACTCCCCGGTCAGGCAGTTTGCTAGGGCGTCCGGCAGCTCAGCGTCTTCCGAGGGAGGGTCCGGCGGCGGCGGGCCCAGGGGCGGCACTCCAGGTTCGGGAGTCACCAAGCTTCCGAAGATGTCCTCCGGGTGTGCTTCTTCCGACTGGGCGACGTCCAACACTGCAGGAAGGAAGCGTCCAAAGAGGGGGGGTTTCCTTCAACATCAAGGGCGCTGCGGCGGTTAGCGCCAACTCCCGGTTCGCGTTCGTCGACGGCAGCAATTCTTGAACTCGGCAGACTTGCTCTCCATGGCACCTCCCTTCCCGGACATGACGACGCAAGGAGCGACGGGTGTCGACCCCTCTAAACGTCTGAAGGCAACGTTCGCACTGTCGAACACAAACTGCAGCTCTCTTCTTGTCCATGTCTAACGTCTGAATGATCAGTTTTCAAGCTGCGATCGGACTTTCCATTGTCATAGTCGCCATGGCAACGCTTACGTCATCTCCGCGAGGCCAATCAGCAGGTCGGTCCCGGGGGCCCGGGGGGGACCGAGGGGGGACCGGTCCCTGGGGACCGGAGGACCAGGGGGTCCCGGTCCCGGGGGACCGAGGCCGGGCGCTATCGAAAGCGGAACGGCCGACCTACCTCCCTTCTAGGCCGCTGGGAGATCATCGCAGCGTCGTCCGAGAGAGGCATCGGAGCGTCGACAGCGTCCTCCGTCGAGTCCAGTCCGCGAAAGGGGCGCAGCGTGTCCACATGGACCGTGAATAAGCGAGAGTGGGCCGACTTGCGGAAGCGATAGTTCACGGGACCGCAGCGAACCTCCACGGTGAAAGGGCCGGTGTACATCTTCTGCTGCCATTTCGGAGAGCGACCTTGGTAGCGACGGGGAGCAGCTCTTTCCGGGTAGTGCAGTAATTTCGCTCTGCCGTTGATAGCAAGCGACTCTCATAGGCAATTACCCGCTGCTCACCATCAATCCTCTGGGATAGTACGGCCCCTATGCCAACGTCACAGGCATCACAATCCAGGACGTAGGTACCCTCATCCTTAGGTAAAGCTAAGACAGGTGTGGTCGTCAGAGCGCGCTTTAGAAGTTAGAACACCTCCTGACAGGTGTCATCCCACGCGAACGCTCTACCCTTTTTCGTCAGTGCGAACAGAGAAGCAGCCAATACCGAAAAATCGCGAATGAACCTCCGGTAATACGAGCATAGCCCAAGAAAAGAGCGCACATCCCTCAATCGTTGCGGAACCGGCCATTCCACAACCTCGCGGATCTTGGACTGATCCACGGCTACCCCGTCTTGAGTCACTATGTGGCCAAGGAAGCAAACAGCCCTGCGCAGCAAGCGGCACTTACTGGGCTTCAATTTTAAGTTGGCCGTTCTCAATCGCTCGAACACCTTACCCAACCTCTCCAAATGTTGCTCGGGCGTATTCTCGAAAATGATTACATCATCCAGGTAGACCAAGTAAATATCAAAATTGAACCCGGACAGGACAATGTCCATCAACCGTTGGAAGGTTGCCGGCGCATTGCAGAGCCCGAAGGGCATCACCTTCCATCGATAGATACCTCGACGCGTGACGAACGCGGTCTTGTCAGCGTCCCTAGGGTCCATGGCCACCTGGTGGTAACCACTCCTTAGATCTAAGGTACTAAACCAGCCTCCGCCGGAGAGGGCATCCAAACATTCATCGATTCTGGGAAGCGGGTAGGAGTCCTTTCTAGTTCTTTCATTTAACTGCCGATAATCTACACAGATTTCTCTCTCTTCTTACCAGGATAGCGTTTCAGAAATCCCCCAGTCTTCAATGTCTGCCAGGATCGGCCTCTCCGGTCGGGCAGAGGTCTTAAAGGGATAGCGACCACCGAACGTCGATTAGATGAAGAAGACGACAAGAGCCAAGTCAATGAAATCACTTGTATTAACCAAGTGCAACTCAAAATGTAACTGATTTACGACAGACGATAATCTCAACTGACTGACAAACCTCAACTGAACAATGACTCGAATGACTGACTCCTAACTTCTAACACTGCTAAGCGTCTTAAGCAGCCCTATTTATACACAACTGGTCGGTCCCGGGGGGACCGGGGGACCTGTCCCGGGGGACCAGGGCCCTCACTACACACTACCACGGCAGGGTCACATCGTCCAATTTTGCCACACTACTTCAACTGGAAGATGGTGCTCAATGACAAAAACGTACACCATTGTAATCGTTGTGTAAAAGCAAAATAAGTGTGTTACAAATTGTGATTATCTTGATAAGTTTCTTATGAAATTATGCAGTTGGGTTCTCGTACTAACTTTTCATATTTATTACTCAGTTCACAGTTCTTATTACAGATCTTGCTATCCACTTCCTTTTCTATAACAGATATTTTGTTGAAATTTATTTTCATTAGTATTTGTTTATGCAACACGCAATTTCAGAATTCATATCTTTGATTGCATTTCAACTGCATTCTGCAGCATTTAATACATTGATAAATACATACAAACATAATGCATGCACAATACAAACATACATACATACATACATACATACATACATACATACATACAAACATACATGCATACTTACATACATACATACATACATACATACATACATACATAACTAAGTAGGTAGGTAGTTGCATCTGAATGTTTATAGAGCGTCTTTTGCCAACTAAACAGAGGCGCTGCATAAAGCAGCCCAGAGAGCGCCCTCCTGAGTGTTCATGAGAAGGTCGGAAATAGGAGGCCACCTAAGCTCCTGGCCCCACTGTTCCGTTTTAACAGCAAATGAACATTGCCCTGAGAACATAGAAAGCTAAAAATGAACATGCTGATTCCGTAATAGGCTAATCTTTACCAGATTGTCCCTTGGTGGTTAACAGGGTAGGTAAAATGCTTTCTGAGATTTTTTAAATCAACGACTTAGACCGCCTGCCAGTGCTGGTTTCTGTAGGTGGCAAGGATAACCAGCTAGGAATTCGTACCCCTAGAATTATAAGGTTCTATGTCCACTTTTTTGAAAAATCAACCTAACGCTATATCTGTTACCAGGATGACAGGGGCTATGTCCTGAACAGTCTAGCTTAACTGGAGACGCTTTCTTTAGCTCTATCTTCAGTGCTATAAAGACCTATGTCCACAAATTTGGACCTGATTTGGACAGTGTCTCAAAGCTATAGAGGAACAAGTTCAGTCATCCAATAGAATCATTAATTTTGTATCACGTGAATTGGAGATATAACCGTGATCGAGTAAGGTTTGAAAAAGAATTATACGGTGCTATGTCCATAGCCAATACCAGTGAGAGATCTTAACACGTGACTGGACTTGTAACCTACAGCACTCACTTTGTCTGCAATCAATAATGTTATACAGCTCTATGTCCAAAAAATAGTCACCCCTGCCATAATTATAGCCAAATTACTCATAATGGGTTTACATTATGATCGAAATACACATATAATCATACTAAGGGCCGTCCATAAATGTTTTCCATGCTATTTTGGCCGATTTTTGACCCCCCCCTTTCTCTTCACAAAAAGTAACACACCTCTGAAAAATGACGTCACAATGCTCTGACCTCCCTAAAACAAAATTTTCATTTGATAATAAAACATGTTTCAAATCACATTTATTGTCATTGTAATAAGTATTTAATGTGGCACTGCACTCTGATGTTGTATTAAAGGAGAAAGTCAGGTATTAAAAAAGTCGTTGGAAAGCTGATAATAATAGGCCTATGCCATAAAATTAACCTGAATATTCATGGTCTAACCAATTACTATAGTTTTTCAGAATATTTTGTAGTAGAACAAAGCAGAATGAATAGAGTAGAATTACCACAATAACATATTCATTCCACGCAATGAAAAGATCTGGAAGAATCATTAGAATTAAAATGCTAAATATAAACAATTTATCTATCAACATATTTACAGAATTTATGCTTCTCCATTCTCCCATGGCAAAGCAAAATGCTCCTTCATTCATAGAACAAAAAGGGAGAGCATGAATATTAAAAATCTGACGGTAACAAATATTTGAATAATTAGAACATTTTAATGATGGTGCCCATATACATTCAAATAATAAAAAAAATTAAATTTACTACTCAAAATTAGTGCTGTTATTTTAAAATTAAATTGTTTTTTATTGTTAAATTTATTAAAAACACCTGGCGTGACTTCACACTTCTCAGACCCCCACCCCCATGTCACACATCGTCATAAATTTCCGGCCCCCTCCCCTAGGTGCGTGACGTCATTTATGGACGGCCCCTAAGGGAAAACTTTGTTTTCTAAAAAGTTTAATTTAATTGCCATCAATGAAACAGAGCAAAAAAAATTCGTCAGCAAATCTTAAAAATCGTTTTTCTCCGTTTCGCAAAAGTGGACATGGGGCCTACATGTAGAACTATAAAGTTCTAGGGGTACGAGATTATTTCTAAAGTTGGCCTTAGGAAGAGGACTTAATGAAGCCAAGGCTATTAATGATCTGCTGGAAGCATTGAAGTTGACTAAAAAAGCTCAAGTCATGAACTTTGACAGTACTTCTGTGAACACTGGTCGCTTGAATGAAGCATGTGTTTTTCTGAAAAATATGATTGGTCGAGAGCGCCTGTGATTAGCTTGCTGTCACCATATCATGGAAGCGATCTTAGCCAAAGTCTTCACTTTTATTCCTTTAAGTTACCTACACATAGCCTACCAATTCAAGAGTTTTAAGGCTGCTTTGGAAATGTAGCATATGACAAATTGCAGAGACTGGAGCCAAATGATGAAACAGAAAATTTACATGAATCCATGTGCACCATCACCTTCCTCAACAATATGACGGGAAGGAAATGGCAGAAGATGTCCAATGAGTCCAGTGAACGGATTGTGAGAGGCATGGCAAACAGGACTTCATGTAGGACCAAGCCTCAGAGATTTTGCTACAAAGAGCAAAGCTACTCCAGTCCCTAAAGTAGATGAGGAAAGTTGTGGCCTCAACAACAGTACTAAGCCTTGCAGTTCCTCCTGCAACTTTTTGAGGCAAACAGAACGGCTGATCCCACTGATCCTACGAAGAATTCTTCTATAGATGCAGTGCTGAAGACATGAAGTTCTGCGACACATACTTCTTGGGACGTCATTTGAGAGTTGTTGATTGTTTATGTTCCCTTGCGGCAAATATATTGCTAACATGACATAACTATTGTGCTGGTGTACATTAGTAAATTAATAATCTTATCATAATTTAAGATTTAAAGACGTTATGCGCATTTTCTTACCTATCGCACTGTTAGTTCTATATGGTAAAGGGGAAGGGTCTGTGAGCACCGTCTTCCAGTTGGCGTAGGAAGCTGACATTTTGCCAGAATGATACGAGTAACAGGTGTACAAAACTGAGGGGGTGTCTTGAACTCTAGCTTGAACTTCATTTTGTACCATGTGACCATGGATCACCCTAACCCACATGGAACCCATATAGTGCCCACATGCCCATTTGGGACCCGTGTAAAGCCCGCGTGGGTCCCATCTAATGTATTGTATTGTATTCAAGCATTTGTCGACTGCGTTTGTTTTTCGTGGGGCGCGGTGGTGTAGGGGTATGTTCGGTGCCTTGCAACCGGAGGGTTGCAGGTTCGAATCCAGCTCAAACCGTCCGCGTAGGGACCTTGAGCAAGTCCTTCGCGCACAATTGCTCTGCAATATAATTGCTTCTGCGCCGCCGAGGCGTGTGGCAATTCTGAGCTTGGGACCACCTTAGTAAGAAGGGCGATATCATAGATCAGTTGTATTGTATTGTAAAGCGCCTCTAGTAGGATGAACCGTTCAGAAGCGCTCCGAGGGTGCTAACCCCCTCGAAAAGAAGCAGGTTTGGAGAAAAGCGTTACTGTTATAGGAAATTGAAAATGTAGAAATATAGGCTATGACCATGTCCAATAGAAACCCCCGAAGCACCCCACCCCCATTGTTACCTGGCTACGCTACTGTCCATGGATACGCTGGCATGATCGTACGATTTCACAACCAAATCGTCGATACATTTCGAAGTCATTCTAATGATGAAAAATAAGTTTTTTTCAAAAATTTGCTATGATCTTAACTGCATGGTGTTTAATACGAATCGTCTACCACAGAGCGTCCTATTCCATTGACGAATAACGGACAACTAAAGAAATCTAAGGAGAGCCGCGCGGCGCTTGGAATGATCATCTGTTCAGGACCAAACGATCAATACAAGCCAGCGTCAGCTTTTTATTCAGATTTCTTCCTGATAGCCTATACTATTTTAGGGATAGCAATCCATAATTGTATATTATTATGCCTCATTTGCTGTTAAGTGTGTACAGGTGTTTAACTAGGCACAGGTAAGTATTGCTGCTGGACAAGAGCATTTGTGTGTGTGTGTGTGTGTGTGTGTGTGTGTGTGTGCGTGTGTATGTGTATATAGGCGAGTTCTTCACTTCATGCGAAGCAAATTTTAACGCTATCCTTAATTGCTTAGGTAAACTCATAGATCCCGTCGTAAACATATATAAGGACAGGAGCGCCGACTTCAGGAGTCATGTTCATCTAAATTTTGAGCGCCGTTCCGGTGCGTTCCGGTTCCCTGTACCTTGAATAGCTATTTAACCCTGTGACGTTCTTGGGTGCATTTGCACCCCTAGTCACACTTTGTTCCTTTGTTTCACCCAGAAGGACTCATGATATGACGCCTACATTTTATGACTTTTCCTTATTTATGAGGATGCACTTAACCCTATTTGCCCATAATTGTACCCCTCAACATTTCTGATAATTTTGAGGTTTATACATTGCGGTCCTCGGGGTGCAAATGCACCCCATGTGTTATATTGCGGCATTTATAAGTCAATTATCTAACTTGGCATTTTTATATCTATGGACTCCTTTCTTAGATTACATATTCTTTTGTTGCCAGACAGGAAGTGCGTATATAGTCACTATATTTATAAGAGATAACAACAATGGCGACTAGAAAAAAAGATAATATTCGATTTTTTACCGCAGAACAGGCAAGGAAGCTTATATTAGAATCAGAAAGTCAGTCATCAGAATCGGATGGTGAAGATAGTTTTAGTGATGATTCCCAGACAAAGTGCACTGTAGTTCGGGAAAAATACCGATAATGACAGCTGTGGTGAAGAAAATTCTTCCGAAGACAACGTTAGTGACACGGAGCAGCTGCAACGGGCCGATGATGGATCCTCACAAGATTCAGATGAGGATATAGCAGGAACACAGCCTGTGTTTCGTCAA
>JACEVL010002017.1:0-21668 GCA_020284085.1 Aporrectodea caliginosa
TAAAGATAGGATGTGAAAAGCTAAGTTTAAATCTGCAAACTGGTCTTCAGATCTATTCTGTAAACAAATTTATATAGAGAAATATATAATAGAATATGAATTTTAAAATACCTGCTTTCTTTTTTCTGAGCTTTGCTTGGTTGAATTTGGCTTTGCTTCAGTGTTGTCCGTAGTAAAGCCGAGTTTCTGGATTTTTTAAATTTTTATTAGCTGAAAAACAACCCCTTTCAAGCTTCAAAAACTTTAAAGATAGGATGTGAAAAGCTAAGTTCATATCTGCAAACTGGTCTTCAGATCTATTCTGTAAACAATTTTATATAGAGAAATATAACAATAGAATATGAATTTAAAATTAGTAAGTAAGAAAGTACGTGCTTTATTGAATCACTGGCTCACAAACGCACTGTGCGGGAACATCAGATTGAATCACAAATCACAAAAATCACAAATGTCAAAAATATCATAAAATGCAATAAAACAGACATCTATGCAAATATGAGATTAAGGTAATAGTAAAAAGAAAGATTAGCAATAAAATCAATACCTGGTGTCTTACTTTTCTTTGCTTGGTTAAATTTGGCTTTACTTCAATGTTGTCTGTAGTAAAGTTGAATTTCTGGATTTTTATTTTTATTAGGTGAAATGTCCCCTGTCAACACTCGATTACTTTAAAGATAGGATCCTAAAAAGCTAAGTTTAAATGTTACTTTATAGGTCCATAAACTTTAAAGGAGGTGAAAAGCTAAGTTTAAATCTAGACTGCAGATCAATTCTTTAAAAAATTATCTAGAGAAACAGAACAATAGAATATGAATTTTAAAGTACCTGGTGTCTTCTGAGCTTTGTTTGGTTGAATTTGACTTTGCTTCAGTGTTGTCCATAGTAAAGCTGAGTTTCTGGATTTTATTTATTTTTATTAAAGCTCTGAAACAACCCCTTTCAACCCTCAAATACTTTAAAGATAGGATGAAAAGCGAAGTTTAAATCTAGCAGTGGCGGATTTAGCTATAGGCGGGGTTCGCCCCCCGCGCCCCGCTTGGTTGTATAATGGCGCCCCTCAAGACCAAACCCGTCATGGTGGACAAAAGGGGCGAAAAAATTAAATTTTTAAAGAAATTTTATCATCTGCGCCCTTACTCTTTTAATGTCTTAATGACGGCTTAATCGTATGAAAGACGACAAAATAATGTCACTCGATGTACTGTTTACAGCAAGATACAGTATACCCCGGTATCGAGTTTCCATTCTGAGATGAATTGCCCCTGCAGCCGGAGGGGCTGCAGGGTGACCCTTGCAGCCGGAGGGGCTGCAGGGTGACCCTTGCAGCCGGAGAGGCTGAAGGGGTCAGTTCTCTCCCACTGTCTCTGAAAGCCCACAAACCGAATATTATATATTTATGCTATATATACAGGCTGTATGTATATATACATCAATGATCACCGCTGTGTGAGTGGAAGGATCTTGGCTGTCCTCAGTAGTCATGTTTCGACTCTCTATACCCGACAACTCTATCCCCTTCCTCTGTCTCTCTCTGTCTGTCGTTCAGTTTGATATAATGCGATAAACCGACCCGACCGGGAAGCGGGGCGCCGGTGTACCAACCCCCGACAACACATCCCCTTCCTCTGTCTCTCTCTGTCTGTCGTTCAGTTTGATATAATGCGTACCTCACATGAAATAACCTCTTTGGAATTCGAAGAAACCCATCCTTCCCATAGGATAGGTTTTCAGTGTGCTTGAAGCCTCCCATGGCGCTAGGTAGGCGCCCTGTTGACCTTTGTCTAAGGCCTGCAGGGCGGCCTATAGAGCTAGTTTAGCAATGGCGCTGAGTCATGAAGTCCCGGATTATCTGCAAGTTGTCTATTCCAAATTGCCTTTATAAAAAAAATTCGACATAAACTACGTGGAACTCAGTTTTGGGAAGTTGTGTGCGAACCGAGCAGCATCTGCAGCGAATTCTATGGAGTGCAGGACAGCTAGGCTATTTTTGAGGGGCACTGATTCCTCAGCCGTTTCAGATGAACAAGTCATTGAATCCAGCAGGCCACAGCAGTTTGATCAACCATAATGAAGTAGCTGCATCCATTAATTTTTTTGAAGTTCGTAAAGACTTTACAGCTATCAAGGATAGAACAGTTCCGAGTCTGGTAAGATCCACGTATTCGTATAGCCTACCATCGATTAACGTTCAACACATAGGCCTAACTAATACAAGGAACGTTGCTTGTCAGTAAAATAAAGAACTAACTCGATAAAAATAGATGAAATTTAGGCCAGAGGTGCAGCTGATCTGCATTAATAAGGGTGCTGCAGTGATCTGAAAGAGGTTGCGAACTTATATGCCCTAAGTAATAATAATAATAATAATAATCTTTTCTTTATTAAGCGCCTGACAAACGCACTGCGCTGTACATTTACATGTTATGCAATTGAAATCTTAACTACTAACAGAACAGACAGCCATAATACAACGGCGCTAATAGCAGCCTACAAAGCAAATCCACCCAACGGGGCTCGAACTCGGTACTCTCGGTCTCTGTGCCAGCTGTTATCCAAAGCGCCACGGGCAACACTAATCTATTAGTATTTTAATACATGTGTTAAATATATCTCACTCTTTTTTGTTGCGTCGGTTACTGCAGAAAGAACTTGTAGCAGATTGAAAATAATCAAAAATTACTTGCGATCCACCAAGACGATTAAATGAACATCTGTCTAGACAGGCATTAGGCCTGATATCAATCGAAGGAGAAGTGACTGGAGCTATTGACTCTAAACTCTAAAGCAACAGTTACTATCATTCGCTTTGCACTGATGAAGCCTCGTAGAAAGCAATTCATATAAATCCTTTATGAATCTGCGACAACATTATGTCCCGGAACATTTTGCCACTTTGAAACAGTTTTATCTAAAATAGTATATACTAAATGATCAACTACATGTACATGTACATTACTAAACATAATGGAATTATTTCAAACATAGGCTACTAGGCCTATCGTTTAAAGTCAAACACAATATTTACGCTAGAACATGGCGCCCCTCGGAAAGAGCCCAAAAACCCCCGCGATAGAATGTGAAAAGCGAAGTTTAAATCTAGAAACTGGTCTTCAGATCTATTCTGTGAACAAATTTATATAGAGAAATCGAACAACAGAATATGAATTTTAAAATACCTGGTTTCTTCTTTTCTGAGCTTGGTTGAATTTGGCTTTGCTTCAATGTTGTCCATAGTAAAGTTGACTTTCTGGATTTTTTTTTTTATTAGCTGAAAACAACCTCCTTCAACCCTCAATTACTTTAAAGATAGGAAGGTAAAAAGCTAAGTTTAAATCTACAAACTGGTCTTCACATCTATCCCTTAAAAAAATTATATAGAGAAATAGAATATGAATTTTAAAATACCTGGTGTCTTCTTTTATGAGCACTGCTTATATTGTCCATAGTAAAGTTGACTTTCTGGATGTTATAATTTTTATTAGCTGAAAACAACCGCCTTCAACTCTCAATTACTTTAAAGATGGAACAAGCTGAAAAAGCCAAGTTTAAATCTGCAAACTGGTCTTCAGATCTACATGTATTGTGTAAAAATTTATACAGTGAAATAGAACAAAAGAATATGAATTTTAAAATACTTGGCGTCTTCTTTTATGAGATTTGGCTTATATTGTCCGTAGTAAAGTCGACTTTCTTGATTTTTTTATTTTTATTAGCTGAAAACAACCCCTTTCAACCCTGAAATACATTAAACATAGAAAGAGATGAAAAAGCTAAGTGTAAATAGACAAGCTAGAGTTCATGAGCTCTGTTTTAAAACTTTCTCTCTTGAAGATATAAAATAAGTATCTGGATTTCAAAATACCTGGTGTCTTCTTGTCTGAGCTTTGCTTTGTTGAAGCTGGCTTTGCTTAAATGTTGTCCACACTAAAGTTGACTTTCTGGATTTTAATTTGCTGAAAACAAAGACAGCAGTCCTCAATATCCCTAAAGCTAGACAGAGGTGATAAAGCTAAGCTGGTCTTCAGTTCTGTGTTTCAAAAGCTTAGTAAATTTTTACAAGAGAAGAATCTGAATTTAAAATACCTGGTCTTCCATTATGAGCCTTTTACTTGAATGCTGAGTTTCTTGTCTTTTCTTTGGCATTTGCTTTACATTTTATTTTATTTCTACTTTACAGTTGGCTTTCTTAATGTTTAAAATTTTAAACAGCTGAAAGTTTTCAACCCCTAAAATAGCTTTAATTAAAATGCTAAGAATCTGAATTTGAAAAGAACTGTCTTCAGTTCTTGGATTTGCCCTATTGTTTGCTATGCTTTGATTGTGCTTATGCTGTAAAGTTGACTCTGGATATTTTCTAAATGTTTGTATCAAGTGAAACTCTCTGTCTAGTGTACACTACATGTTCAGCTTAAAAAGTCGGCAAGTTTTAAAGTGTCTTAAAGGTGTAAATCAGACAAATCTGAATTTGGAAATACCTGGTGTCTTGGCTTTACTTTGATGATGTCTTTGACATTCACTTTTCTTTATATTTCTTCATTGTTGGCTTTTTTGATGCTTTTTATATTTAGCCTATGGGCTGAAAAACGCTTTATTCTCCTAAACGGTCATGGAGTAATTAAACACAAAAATCTGAATTTGGAAATACCTGGCATCTTCTGTCATGATCTTTACTTGAAAGCTGACTTTCTGGATGTGATCTGTGCTTTGCTTTAAAGTTGGCTGTGCTGTAATTGCTTTGACTTCGGCTTTACTTTAAAGTTGACTTTCTGAATATTTTGTAAATGCTTATCAGCTGAAGAAAATGAGCTCCCATAACAGGATCTTTACGATCTGAAAAGAGATTAAACCAAATTTGAAACTACCTACTGTGTTATACATTAAAGTTTACAATCTGAAATTGTATATATTTGTCTATTTATGAAATATCTTCACCTTTTAGCACTGTTATCATAAAGCACATGGCAATTAGATAGTCCTAATATTGTAATATTGTTAATAATATTACATTTGATACAGCTGAAACCTAAAGTACCTTACAGTTATATAAAATCTGCATAATATTTTGAAAATACCAGGAAAGGATTCCATAAAACAATTCTGTCTGTCGTTAACTGCACTCCTGTTCAAGGTGCAATTTCTGGTTGGCTGTAAAGGGGGAAAAACCTACGTTGGGCAGGATCGAAATGCATGGGGCAAATGTATCTTCAGAGGGAGATAGTATGCAGCAGTGGAGAGATCTTTCTCCTTCAAATTTAAACTTATGTTTTTTACTCTTCTAATAAACTGCATTCTTCTTCTTTTAATGCCTTATGCGACAAAGGTCCAGTCTTCTTATACTTTAACTGCTACAATATAGTCCTAATTATATAAAGCAAATGCTATTTACCTGCTTCTCACAGTTAACTTCAGCGAGTTTTCTTCAAGAGTATATGAATGTCACGACAATTCATCTACTGACTTTTCGTCTACGACACTTCGTGTACACACATTTCGTCTACAAAGTTATTTGATATTGTCACTTTAAAATGGAAGCTGGATTGATGGAAAAAAAGTGTTTCCCTAAATGGAAGTGGGATTGATGAAAACATTCCTGTGTTGAAAAAGAAGCTGGATTGATCAAAAAAATTTCCTGTAAATAGAAGCTGGATACCAAGCTGGATGCATGGATGACACTAAGTTTCCATTCAATAGAAGCTGGATTGATGAAAATAATCTTTTCAGTAATTAGAAACTGGATTCCTGAGAATATATAACACGTTTTAGCGAAACTATAAGAAAGCGGCCTCTGTTGATTAGCCGTAATGGATACAGATACACTTGTAGACGAAATGTTGGTAGGCGAAGTGTGTAGATGAAGTGTCATAGACGAAGTGTCTGTAGACGAGAAGTCTGTAGACGAGTTGTCGCGGAACCGAATGTATCATGATCTCTGTATAGTGTAATTCTGAAACAATTGATTGAAAATTAC
Organism: Aporrectodea caliginosa; assembly: GCA_020284085.1. Classification (NCBI taxonomy): domain Eukaryota; kingdom Metazoa; phylum Annelida; class Clitellata; order Crassiclitellata; family Lumbricidae; genus Aporrectodea; species Aporrectodea caliginosa. The sequence continues at coordinate 5,969 of JACEVL010002017.1, forward strand.
CTACAAATAAATGCATCACACATGTTTCTATATGTATATGCATGGATATATTTGGCCCTGTCCATGTATTTATAGGCCAAAGGATGGAAAAGAAGACCTGGTCAAAATAAAAACCAAAGCTCTAAGAATTTCATCATATTTCTGATGCGTCCTGCGCATTTTTTACTTATTAATATTATTAAACTGTCATTTATAGCGCGCCTAAAAAAAGAATCTTGCACAAAAGCGTGTAACAGGAAAGTCCAGTCATAATAAATCTTGAACAAATAAGTCTTGAGGTTCTTTTTGAAGAGCGTTAATGTTGAAGATCTGCGAATAAAGTCCGGCAGTTTATTCCATTCAGCTGGGCCGTCTAGTGCAAATGCACGATTTCCAAGTTTTCTAAGTGATCATGTGACAACAAAGTCAGCTTGCAATGAAGATCGTAGTCCACGTCTGGATTGTAGAGATGAACAGGGTGTCACAAGACTTAGTGAGGACACATAAGAAGGAGATGAGTTTGTGTGGACTCGGTACATTAGAAGGCAAATTTTGAAAGTAATGCAGGATTGTATGAGAAGCCAGTGTAGTTCACGGAGGGTGGGGACACATGATTATTGATTATATATTCGTTTATTGAGAAAAACAATCTGACAAAAATGCAGAAATGCTAACAAGAGTGATAATGGATAATTAAAGTTCATTAGAAGATTTTAGAATAAACTAGTAAATATTTTTATATAATTGTATCTATCAATTGTATCTATCAATTTATATAGCGTCTCTCGCAGTGCACACCAATCAGAGGCGGGGAATAAATTGAGAGTTGTCCTTGGGTGGGAGAGTATGGTTGTGTGCTCTAGGTCTTAATTGGTGAGAGGAGAGGGGTCGGAGTGGAGGTAGGAGTTGGTGAAGTACATGCTTGGGGTTGTGTAATATGGAGAAAAGGAGTTTCGCATCGGCTATATTGGCAAGTTCAGAGTCTGTTGGCAGGGCCGTACCAAGCTATAATTGTGCCCTGTTCCAAGCGTAAACCTAGCGCCCCCTCCCTGAAAGATCAACTTAACCAAAAAGTGAATAACGACCAAATTTGCTATATTTGTCTTTTATGTATACACTTTTATTTGCTATTATTTCATTTATTACATTTCATTTATGATGGAGATTTCATATTTCAAGAGAAAGCAATTAGTTTATTAATTAAAATATTCCGTCTCAAAATTTGCGCCCCTCTTGAGCAGCGCCCGGTTCCATGGAACCGCTGGAACACCCCTCGCTACGCTACTGTCTGTTGGAAAGGATTGCTCTAGGTAACCTAGGCGTATGGCTTTTTAGGAGTTTTTCCAGGCGTTCTTTATCGGAAGCGAGGGTAAGACTCCACCATGGATGGTTGGGCCGCTATTCCGGGGTCCGCTATTACGGGTCCACTATTCCGGGTCCGCTATTCGGGGTCCACTATTCGGGGTCCGTTATTCCGAGTCCGCTAATCCGGACTAATGAAGACAAATATACGGTATATGTATATATGTACAATTGTACATTATATGTATATATATATGCATGTATATGTATCGATTTATATTTTATATATATATATACACATGTTGGAATATGTATACATATGTTTGTATATATATGTATATAGATCTATATACATGCACAAATGTTATATATGTATATACATCTGGATATATATATGAAATATATATATATATGTGTGAATGGTTACGATCGATCGTCCGAAGGTTCGATAGTCCAAGGTTCGATAGTCTGAAGGTTCGATAATTCGAAGGTTGTTCGATAGTCCGAAAGTTTCATGGGAAAACATATATGTATATGTACATTATATGTATATATATGCATGCATACGTATATGTTTGTATATATATGTATATATATACATGTACATATGTTAGCCTATATATATATGGATATAGGTACATATATATATGTGATATATATATATGATTATGTGTGTAGATGTGAATATATATATATATGTATATGTAATGTATGTATATATATATATGTATGTATCTATATATATATATGTATATATATATGTATACTATACATGTTATATAGATAATATGTATATATGTACACTAGTGTGGTCCAAGAATATAAAGTTTGGAAATTCAATCCTCCACAAGGCTGCCCTTGTTCCATATGCTATTAGTGATTTACTTGCCAAGTTTGAACAAAATTGAACACTGTTTACTGGTACCAACTTTCTGCAACTTTTTAATTAAACATCGAAAAATTTAAAAAATCGCCTTTCGACAGTACATCGAGTACAATTATCAGCTTTAAACAGATATTGTCATGAAAAATGAGAATCTGTCTATTAAAGCTATTAAACTAATGTCGAATCAATGACAGTCTTAAAAAGCTGAATCATAAAATAAAAAATTGTAGATGTTCTTTATTATTCTTAAAATTTTAGACTGAGATCTCCTTACATTGGGAATGGAAATTCTCTTCGGAGGTTGGACATTGGCTGCAATAGATATTGCTTTTGAGTTTCATCCTTTGTCAAGGCTGCATTATATAATTGGATAAGTGCAACCCCTCTTTCTGCACAATCTTTCTGCACAATCATTGACGACCTTGAGAGTCTGACTTTTTCTTTGTGGGCCTGAAAAGATGGGTCCAACAGCCAAAGAGCCAATCCCTTTGACAAATAAGCCCTGGCTTCTTCCTGGCCATTTGTTGTGAGCAGGTTAGAAGTAGATGGAATGATGGAAGTCTCTTGGGTGCTCTTAACACACTTTTACTTTTTGGCCACTTGCTGGGCATTTCTGAAGTTTTTCTGTGTCTCCTTAGTCGTCAAACATCTGTCTATGCCAGATGTGCTGGAAGTTGATGTGTCTTCTTTTTGCATCTGGAGAAATGTTTTGTCTTCCCCATTTTTCATGGCATGAAGAGCATCTTTTGTGGAGATAGCGTGCAGTTTATCCAGATTAGCCTTACGTCAAACGGTGCCTTTTAAGCACACAATACTCGTCGTACATTTTGCACAGCTTTTTGTACTACATAGTCTGCTTACTGGGCTGGAATCCGAACCTTTGCCCAGAGCCCCTGATGGCTAGGGTAGCATCCATTGTCACTTTAACACTTTGCACAATTGTTAGTCCCTCTTTTAGATGGTGAAACATAAAGTTTTTGAAAATAGCTCTATTGATTGGCAATCCAGATGTAAGGATATCCATTTCAGGTTTCCCTGCTAGCCATGCTAGTGGCGAACTCTCGGTCATTGCTAATGCCATGACTATCAAACATAATTTTATCTAAATATAAAATAAAAAATTATAGAATCTAAATATTTAAAACTACTTTTTAAAATAACTATTAACTAGAATAATTGAAATATAATTATGTATTGCATTATTTAGAACAGTCGCTCAGTCAGTTATGTCATTAATGTCAAATCTTCTCAATACTTATTGCAAAGGCACAATGGCACATGAAAAAATATATTTAGGCTAGTTATGTGATCTTAGTTCATACACTGCTTACTCATCAAGATCAGTATCATAGATATTACTAATAAATGAATAAGACAGCTACACCTTAATAAACTTTGCACATTTATTTCTTTTAGAATTTTAATACGTCGAATTTACCAATAATTGTTTCATTTATAATTTTTACTGTTAACTACAATGTGGTAGCTTCTAGCAAGGTTTTTGTTGTTTAAATTACAGTTGATTAAATTGTGTACTTAAATCTAAGTTCAAAAATAGTAATTATTTAAACTAATTGCAATACTTGAAATATTTTGTCGTTGTGTAGCCTTGTCTATTGGAATATAATTATTATTGTGATTGCCAACACAGTCACCATCTGGTGACTGAATATTTTACTGCTAATTAATCATGAATATACAAAACATTAAACATCAAAATCAGATTCAGGAAACAGTCCATATTCACTGCAAATCTAACCAATAGGTAAATAATTATTGTGCAATGTCAAGATGTAAAGTGAGAATCCTTTATAATTCGAAAGCCAAAACTCGAACATTCATATTTGAGGTGCTATTTGGTTGGTACCTCTAAACATGTTCCAATTCAGTTCAAATTTTGCATGAGGATACCTACAACCATATGGAATAAGGGCAGCCTTGTGGAGCAGCATTATTAAAGAAAAAAAATTTTCACATGTAATCTTGGATGTGTATATGTACACTGTACATGTATATGTATATATATGTATTTACGTATATATGTACTTATATATATGTGTATATATATTTATATGTACATATATGTATATGTGTATATGTATGTATAGGTATGTTTATGTATATATATGTATATATACATATATATGTTTGTGTGTGTATATATGTATATATATATGTATTCATGTATGTATACATGTATTTATGTATTTATGCATATTTAAATACATAAATATATACATATTTATAGCTAGATACATATACATGCATATACATACATAATGTGTATATATATATACACGGTGATTCAATAAAAGTAAGCCAAACTTTATAAACAAATATTAAAACTTGAACTATATTTTATTAATAATATTTTCAAAGTAAAAATATGCACAGACTTCCTTTTTTATTTTAATGATTTCCGGTTTATATTTCCTACTCAAAAAGCAGACGATAATACAATTAAAAACATAAACAAGAAACTAGCAATTTCCGAAAAAAGCCTTTTAGTAAGGAAGATTTACACATGATAAAAGGTTTGAGGGAATCCAAGAATTACAGCAGCCGTCAATTTCTACAAGAGTCTCTAGAAAACACTGGACCAGAAGCGGATTAGATAAATTGCTTCAAAAAATTAGCGGAACAGGGTCAGTCGACCGCGTCATTGGTAGTGGCAGACGAAGGTCATCGCGCACTGAAGAAAACGTTGCCCAATGGCGCCAGCGCCTCCAGGCTTACGTGCAAGCAGAAGGAGGACATTTTGAACATCTTCTTTAATTAAATGATTAAACCATACTACTGAGAGTTTCTTCACAAAAAAATTTAATACTGTTTTCATGTTAGAAGTACTTATATGAAATACAAAGTTTGGCTTACTTTTTATTGAATCACCGTGTACATGCACAAACATAATTTATGTATATACATACATATATGTATACTTAACACATACCTATAGGCCTACATACATATATACATATATATGTACATATACATATATAAATATACATATATATATATATATACATACATAAGTACATATATACGTAAATAGTAAATACATATATATACATGTACATAAACACATACATCTATATACATGTATAGTATACACATAAATATATACATATAGATACATACATTTATGTATATACATACATATATATATATATTCACATCTGCGCACATAATTATATATATCATATATATATACTTATATTCATATATATATGACATATGTACATGTATATAGATATAAGTACATATGTATACAAACATGCTTATATATACATATAATGTACATATACATAATTATATATAATTATATGTACATATACATATATGTTTTTAGCATGACACTTTCGGACTATCGAACCTTCGGATTATCGAACCTTCGGATTATCGAACCTTCGGACTATCGACCTGTTCCCGTGTGAATATGTATATATATATGTATATACATATATGTAAGTATCTATATTTATATATGTATGTATGTATATGTATATAGATGTGTATATGTACATGTATATGTATATACGTATATATATATATGTACTTATGTAAATACATATGTGTGTGCATGTATACATGTTTGTGTACATATAGATGTATTTGTGTCTATATGTAATGTATGTATAGTTATGTGTAAGCACATATATATATATATATAATGTATTATGTATATACTTGTATGTTTGTAGTTATACATATGTACAATTGTACATACATAAATATATATATACTGACATGTAAGTATATGTATATTCATGTATATATACAGGTATGTAGGTATTTAAACACATATTCATGCATAAATAATTATTTACTTACACATACCTATACATACATATATACACATATACATATTTTATATACATATATATGTATATCTACATATATATATATACACACACATATATTTACATAAGTACATTTATATATGTATTTACATATATATATATACATGTACATATACATATACATACATATATACATACATATATACATATAGATAGGCTACATACATATGTATATATATTACATATATAAACATATATGTACATATATACATGTATATATATGTATATATACATATGCACACATATATCTATATATATACACTAATATCCAAATATATAACATGTATATAGATATAAAAACAGTTGTATATATAAACATATAAACATATACTAACATATATATACATGCATATATATACATATAATGTACAATTGTACATATATACATATACCGTATATTTGTCTTCATTAGTCCGGAATAGCGGACCCCCGGAATAGCGGACCCCGGAATAGCGGACCCCGGAATAGTGGACCCCGTAATAGCGGCCCCCGGAATAGCGGGCCGGTACCGGCAGGATGGGGAGGAATATAGAAGTTTAGCAACGGTAGTGGTTTTGGTTACATTATGGATGTGGGAAGATAGGCCATGGGTTTTGAGTTTTCTGATAGCATAAAAGATGAGGGGGCCCGATAGCGCATTGGATAACACGCTGGCATGGAGAGCGAGAGGTACCGAGTTCGAGTCCCGTAGGGCGGATATGCTTTGTAGGCTGCTATTAGCGCCGTTGTATTGCAGGCTGTCTGTTCTGTTAGTAGTTCAGATTTAAATTGCATAGTATTGTATTGTATTGTATTGTATTTGAACACTTGTTATAGCGCCCCTACCAGATTGCCCATTCAGAGGCGCTCCCGACTACTGCGCAGACGCTGAATCGGAGTTTCACGCCGAAGCGCATGAGCAATTGCGAGTGAAGGACTTGCCCAGGGTCCCTACGCGGCGACTTTGAGGTGGATTCGAACCCGCAACCCTCCAGCTGCAAGGCACCGAACATACACCCAAACCACCGCGCCCCAGTTGTATTGTAATGTTGTGTTGTATTGTATTGTACTCCACGTTTATATTGCGACCGAGCCACCCGCAGTATAAAGATCCGAGAAATTAATCTCTGATAAACCGACCGACCGGGAATCGAACCCGGGGCGCCGGCGTGGCGAGCATAGGCCTACATGTAAATGTACAGCGCAGTGCGTTTGTCAGGCGCTTAATAAAGAAAAGATAAATATTATTATTAGGAGTAAGTTGCTGTGAGGTGGTTCTATCTAGGCCTACGGGCTGTGAGGCTGAGATTATCTTGAAGGATGACACTCAGTATTTTCAAAGGTCACGAGGGTTAGGCCAGCTGATTACTTCGAATATTTTGATAAGAAACATTATTAATACCTTGTAAAATCAATAATCTTGTCGATCTCTTGTTTCTGAACATCAGACGTGTAATTTATGCCAAAATGCGCCGAAACGAAATCTAAAATCGACTTTTCGAATGAATATTTCACAAGAAGTCTTCAAATAAACGAACGCTACCATGACAACGGATTTTACGTCATCCGTGCCGCTTGTTTTACAAGATGACGTCATCAATGGATACAATCATCCAATCAGAGAACCGATTTTGATCACATGCATCGTGTGTTCAATAATGTTCTGATAGGGGCCTACCGTATTAGGTCCATTTACGCAGACACAAGAAAAATAAGAAAATACGCTAAAATACTCGGCTGTGAGCACTATGAATTAAATAGGCCTACGCTAAAATTATTATTAGGGCATACCATTAGTAAAAGACACACAATAATTCATGATGCTGGCGGCCAAGTGTTTTAGCGTATTTTAGTATTCTGTTATGCGGGCGCGTAAATGGAAGGTGGATTGATAAAAAAAATTTGCCTTGGCCTGCGTAAGCTTAAAATGGAAGTTGGATTGATGAAAATAGTTATTTGCTAAAATAGAAGCTGGATTGATGAAAAAAACGTGTAGTTTAGCACTTTAGCGTCGTAAATGACTCGCTATTGCGCGCGCCGCGTGGGTTTTTGGCGTTGGTCGAATAGCCTACAATTGTTGGATTGACGAAAATACTTCTTGGTAAATAGGCCTAGGGCCTAGAAGTGCGATTGATTAAAATAATTTTAGGCTAAATAGAAATTTGATTGATGAAAAGGTACTTGTCGGTTAAATTCACCGGAATTAATTTTTTCAATGGTAAGCCTAATGACTTGCCCACGTAAAATTAATTCACCGGATTTAATATTTGCAATGGTATGAATATTTGCAATGGTAGGCCTAATAACTTGCCCACGTAAAATAGATGTCTGTACTTTCAAGCACAATTAAGCTGACGACCCTAACCCTGACCCTACCGACCCTCACGTTAATATAATAACGACCCTAACCCTGACCCTAACCGACCCTCACGTTAATATAATGACGACACTAACCCTAATCCTGACCCTAAACGACCCTCACGTTAATATAATGACGACACTAACCCTAACGACCCCTCACGTTAATATAATGACGACACTGGTCTCCTAACCCTGACCCTAAACGACCCCTCACGACTTCAAGTTTTATAGTCCATATAGGTTACGTCGAGGTGTTACGCGCCGTGATGGTCGGTTAGGATCAGGTTTAGGGTTAGTGTCGTCCATGCTTTCAGATGACGAAACGGTGCTTAAAAGGAAAGAAACGCGTAGAGATTTATTCCGGTGCATGAACAGGCAAGGTATACATGTAGACGCAAGAATTAAATCCGGTGAATTAACCGATAAGGCACAGGAAAAAATTAATTCCGGTGAATTAACCGACAAGTACCGATGAAAATAATATTGCTTAAATAGGTTATCATGAAAGTCATTGAAATAATAATCAAGCCTACTAAAATACACGTCTACCGGCCTCCACTAGGCCTAGGCCTATCAATAAAATACGCTAAAATGCACTTTTACCGATTATTATTAGGCAAGGCCGTAGCCAGGATTTTGTTTCGGGGAGTGTTTACTCGTTCTTGAACAAGCTGACAAGCAACCAAGTCAACCGTCTATAAGGGTTTTGGAGTAGCGTTGTGAGCGCTCAAAGCACTGTAGAGCTGCATCATCTGAGTTCACATGAGTGCTCTTAGTTCTTACACCGTATATGTTAGTAAATGTAATATTTATATTATACATTATTTAATTTCGGGGGGTGTTTTAACACCCAGAACACCCCCCTAAATACGGCCTTGTTATTAGGCTATTATTCACTTTAAAATTACGTGTGTTACGCAATTGTTTGCAAAAATGTAGGCTACTATCGAGGTGTGTAGGCTTATAGCCTACGTTTACTGGCGTCGTGAGTGTTGGTTAAGGTAAAGTTAGGTCACTTTACTCACTTAGGTGTCGTGATGGTCAGTTAATTAGGGTCAGGGTTAGGGTTGCCAAACATGCCAAAGGATACCGTATAGGCCTAACGCCAGGTTTTGAACAAATAATTTGATTACCTCATCCTCAGCGTAGATATAGTTACCAACAAAACTTTGGTAGGGCCTATCAATAAAATGGTTGCTCTTCAAGGGGAGAAAGGGAAGGAATTGGGGTTTTAGCCCCTCAAACCTGAAATCCTGGCGCCGCTACTGCTCCGGACTACTCATATATGGAAACCCTTCTGACTAGTCGCAGCGCTCGGGAATAAGCTGGTGCACTGCGCTTTTCTTTCGAGTGGCGCCCTTGAAGTTTGGAGATTACGATACGATACAAATGCCCATTAGTTAGTTGAAAGTGACCACTATCACGGAGTCGAGGGCTTTAGTCAACAGTGTTGGCTGAAACCAAACTAAGTCACGCTATTTATAACTTGTCATTCTATTGACTCCTCAAAGCATTGGACCCGTAGCACTGTAGGGTTTACGAATAAGCTCACCGGTGTATAAGACCTATTATATTTTGCAAGTGCTTTCAATTTCGGAAGCAGTTAATTACTGGGACTTCTCTATAATTATGCTAACATCCTGCTGACAACTGATGACCGAATGTCAATTCCATCATGCGTCATGTTCATTGTCGATGTGGTGATGATCATAGCCTATTCAACGCTATCAATAATTATTATCCAGCGCCCCTCAGAAAATTCGCAGGATCGCTCTGATGACGAGTAGGCCTACGTACGTGCGTTTCCTTATAGCGACGCTCTATAATCCCTGCCAGCATGCCTACATATATATATGGAGCCCATATTCCAATATGAGACCCATGCACAGAGAATTTAAACCACTTGGATTCCATTTAGGGGCCGTCCATAAATGACGTCACGCTATTTGGGCCGATTTTTGACCCCCTCCCCTTGTCACACTTCGTCACAAAAAGTCACACCCCCTGAAAAATGACGTCACAAAGCTCTGACCCCCCCTAAAACCAAATTTCCACTTCATAATAAAACATGTTTCAAATCCCATTTATTGTCATTGTAATAAGTATTTAAAAATCGGATGGTGAAAAATATTTAAATAATTAGAAAATTATTAGGCCTAATAATGGTGCCCGTATACATTAAAATAATCAAAAAATTATGAAAATTTTAATCCTCAAAATTAGTGCTGTTATTTTAAACTTAAAATGTTGTTAATTGTTAAATTTAATTACACAGACCTGATGTGACGTCACACTTCGCTGACCCCCTCCCCCACGTCACACATCGTCACAAATTTCCGACCCCTCTCCCCTAGGTGCGTGACGTCATTTATGGACGGCCCTTAATTACTGCCCTTGGAAATGCGGATAATGTACTATATATCGGGCCAGTATTTGCGAATAAAGATTTGATAGTAATTAAATTAAGGAAGTGCATGAATTCTCCGTGAGAATTTCTCTGACAACTGGAAGCAGTGCTTTAAAAATCCTACCATGTTTGATTTCCCCTTTCTCTTTCTCGCCGCTCCATGTTTAAACAGCGGGGTTGCCAGATTTCGGAAGTGCTTGGTCGTGAAATCACGTCAGAAAGTAGCCCAAAAGTCGCGAGCTGAGCAGCTATTAAATGAAAACATTGATAAAATTTTGCTAGGTACATACTTTAGTGGTTTCGCCAAGACACGTGATTAAACCACTGACGTAAAAATGTAGATGACAGATTGTATAATGCTTACCGTAGACTAGTCCGCACTCGATTCGTAGGGCATGTATTTATTATTAAGTTAGCAACACCACATAAGAAAAGTAGCTATTAACAATTTATGCCGAAACGACCGCAGGACAATTCAAAAGTAGCCCAAATGTCGCGAGGACGAAATTTATTTTCAGTCGCGAGCGCATTGAAAAGTAGCCCAACTCGCGCTTTTCGCGACGACCTGGCAACTCTGTTAAACAGCAGCATGCATTGTAGCCATTCATAATTTATACCTGCCTGATCTTCAGACCTGGATTTGAAGAAGAACTTGATAATCAGTTGCAGCGCCAGAGGGGGCTAGGGGGTGCTTAGCCCCGTAACTGCGGCTCAGCCCCCCAAAAAGTGGGAAATCACTGCAAAATCACAGCGAGGAGGGGACAAAAGGAAAGGTGTTTTGAGCTTTAGCCCCCCAAACCTGAAATCCTGGCGCCGCCACTGTTGATAATACTTATACCTCAATGATTTATAGTAGTTTAGGGCCTGAAGAAATGCGTAGAGTGCGCGTAGATGAAATTGAAAAGGCGAAGCTGCGCTAAAATTCGAAACATTACGGTACGCCTGCAACTGCAGCAACTTAAACCCAGCTTAAACCTACTGCACTCGCAATCTGTTCCAAGTACGCTTCAAGCATGCTCGGAGTATATAGGCTATAGGGCGTGAGACTGAAACAGAAGGAGGCTTTATTGGCTATAGAATGAAAATGCATGGTTTGTAGAGTTAATTCTCTTTAAAAGGAGCTACTGTTTGAAAGCATGAAAGACAATATGACCATAACACAAATTTGGAAAATAAAGGAAAATGCGACACACGTGATAGCCGATTTCGTAATGAGCTACATTTGTTCATGTTGGCAATCGGTTGAACCGTTGTTCAAAATGTAAATTCGCTCCTGTTCGAAATTTTGAAGAGAGCTGAAGGTTATACAAGTACTTGGAATATGCTCCGAGCGTTATAAAGTAGGCCCACAGGCCTAACCCTCCCCACACACGAACGCACGCACACACGCACGCACACGCACACACATATAATACATGTGGGTGCATGTGTGCGTGTGTGTGTGTGCGTGCGTGTGTGCGTGTGTGTGTGCGTGTGCGCGTGAATGAGGCCTGTATAAATCAAGTGTACTACTGTTTAGACTGCCCACAGCCATAATGTCTTCACTGTCTATGTAGATTAGTCACTGTATTGGTGACCTTTGGCAGCCCATGACATAAAATTAGCATTACATAAACATGCAGCAACATGAAAATACGTCGGATGAGTTTCCCTTTGGCCCATAGGCCTATATGTAGCTGTATATATTATAGCCTACATCCAATATGTTTGTAGACATTGAAACTGTATGCTATTGAGTAAGCCTAGGCCAACTTGAAGGGCAAGATGGAATTCATATCAAATGCATTTAACTGAACCAGTTCATTTCAGTTTCGAGGCAGGACGATGAAATTGGACGAATCGAGACTTTATCCCATAAGCGGGTCACTGGGGGGACCATCGACGTATATTGCATAGGAGGTCCAGGGACCCGGGAACCTATGGCGCCACAGGCGCCCATGCTCACCCAAATATTGACCCTGTGGCGCCAAGGCAGGGTCATGCTCACCCAATTCATATCAAATGCATTTAACTGAACCAGTTCATTTCAGCTTCGAGGCAGGACGATGAAATTGGACGAATCGAGACTTTATTCCATAAGTGCAGTGTTGTATCAATTACATTGCAAATGTAATTCAATTATAATTGCAATTACATGCCTGTAAATGTAATTGAATTACAATTAGGGCCTACAATTACTTCATTGTGAAAGTAATTGAATTACAATTACATTTTGATTGTAATTCAATTACCAATTACTTTTAAATTATTCCTTTAAAATTGGCAAATGATTTAGAATTTTTTCGATAATTTTTAATTTACTCTATTTTTAAACGAAAACATCCAATGGACCAGTGGCCTGTAGATTGTAATAGTATATACATTCAATTGTATTATAAGTTTGTCAGGTATCCAAAATACGATTTACAATTATGATCCATTAAAACAAGTTAGAGTTTATTTGATTTTTAGTAGAAGTTTTTCAAAACGACAGTCTGTTAGAGAACTCAGTTGGGTGAGTCAATTCGTACAGCTAAAGAGACGCTCAACTGGAGCTAAGATGGTAGCTCTGCCTTCTGTAGGCAGCCGCAGTAAGCTAGCTAAGAATGAGTGCATTACTGCATGGATAGTCTGATAATGAAGGTCAGCCCTTGCCCTTGGGGGTCTATCGAAGTGTGCTGTAAGATTGTAAGAGGGGTGTAAGGAAAGAACAATGTTGACAATTATGTTGCCATGCAAACATAATGCAGAACCAGTTTATTCAGTGTTTAATCTACTCCCTTGCTGTCGGGAAATCCAGGATTCTGGGGAGTATCCAACATGTTTGATAAGTTGATGACTGGGGGGGGTAGTCACGAGTATTTTCTAAAGAAGAATTTTTCCGGTATCCAACAACAACTTGATAACGGGGGGGGGGGCAGTAACGATAATTTCACAAGAATTTTGGAGGGGTAGTAACGAGAGTTTTGAACCTACACACGGGTAAACGATAAATCCTGGAGGTACCCCTAAATTTCAAACTTTCTGTACAAAAATTTCATCTCTTAAATTTTTTCTGGGGGAAAACTCGATCCTGGGGGGGTAACTTTCCCCCCCGAGAGTCGTCTAGATTAAACACTGAGTTTATTCAATTAAACGGGTGGTCCTGGGTCAACCCGTATAGGCTGACATCTTTGTTGACTTTATGAAAGTAATTCGCCAATTGATACTTCATTCAATTACAAATTACATGCAAAATTGTAATTGAAATACAATTACAATTACTGGACTTAAAATGTAATTCAATTACAATTACAATTACAGAACTTGTAATTCAGATTACGTAATTCAATTACATGTATTTCAATTACTGAACAACACTGCATAAGCGGCGTTACTGGGGGGCCAGAGGGTCAAGTGCCGCATCCCTGCTGAGTTTCGTGTGATAACCCATAGCTTAAGGCTATACATGTGCACGGTTTGACATTTGCTTACATTAGTTTTCATTCATCGCCCAACGACAGGATAATAATATCTTGAGCATAATATGTGCCCAAAGTATGAAACATGCCATCACGTACGTAGGCCTACTGTTTTGCGTTTCCTAGCTGTCACTATAGTCCTATATATAGCCAGCCGTTACATATTGTTGTAGGCTATTTGTTATTATAGATTATTTTAACGCCTCCTCATCAGAGATTTATCAGAGACGCTTCCGACCTAGTACAAAACCCGGTTCGAATAGAATGCATTGGTTTCAAAATAGGCCTAGGCTAGGCCTATAGGTAAATAAGATCACTTAAGCTATATATATATACGCCTATATGCGCTCATATAGTAGAATAGCCTAAGGCAACCTAGGTATATATAGATTCCAGAAATGTTGACCGATCGTAGCGAATCAAGCTTTCTATGCTGCACCACCGAAGGTCAGTCAGACCAACTGGGTTAAGGAGACAGCCTGCAGGTCAACCCGTGCAGCAGAGCGAAGAAATGTACGGCCAGGAATTATAATGAGGCCGACACGCAATTCCCTGGTATAAGATGGAGTAACTCCGAGTAGGCCTGGGCACAGCCTTAAGATCTTAAACTCGATATATTGCCAACCCTTTAAAGGGCATAAGCGCTGTAGGCCCTATGACTTCTTAGGCTTATAGTTATTCTGTGAGTAAGCGCCTACTTCGAACGTAATTTAAGTAAAGATCGACTATAGCCTATGTGAATCAGTTAATTAGGCTCATATCCAGGAAGCCATGGCCCAGCCACATGTATAGCTTCCTGTTTATAGGCCTAGATTGCTCACAGCGTGCACGCATGCCTGTGCATATAATTATAGGCGATTCCGTAACTTCCGTTCAATATATTAACCGTTGGTACGCTATAGATGGCTCTGTTATTAAAGTTTGAAATCAAGCATTGTGTGGGTTATTCGCTCTGTTCAATGAAGTGGCCGACAGGGAACCACTCAACCTTTGGTGAGGATTAACGTATACGGGCCTATACCATACTTGCCCCTGAATTCCTCCTACAGCTTAGCGCGCTTGATCCAACACGTCGTACCCCTAGAACTACAAGGCTCTATGTCCACTTTTTTGCGAAACGGAGTAAAACGATTTTTAAGATTTGGTGACGAAAATGTTTTTCCCTGTATCATTGATGGCAATAAAATTAACATTTTTGGATAACACTGTTTTCCCCAAGTATGCTTATTTGTGTATTTGGATCATAATGTAAACCGAGTTTGAGTAATTTTGATGTAATCATGTCAGGGGTGACCATTTTTGGACATAGAGCTCTATAACATTAAGCACGACCACGTAGTAAACATAGAACACTATGATTGCGAGCAGTCCACTCAAAATTATACTGCTTTCTGAATCTGATCGTATAATCAATAAACGAGTGAATAAAAATATTTCAAATTTTTTTCTCGGAAAAAATTAATTGAATTACATTTTTAAGTCACAT
>JACEVL010002018.1:0-21726 GCA_020284085.1 Aporrectodea caliginosa
ATTAATACTACAGCGCTCCATAGAGTGCCCAGCCAATTATGAATTTCGCAACATAATTAATTAAAATAATGCGCATTGTTAGTCAACATCTCGTAATCGGCATTTTCACATGAACGTAACTTTATTATGGTGACGGTTGTGTCCGATCACCATCAAGTTTAACAGTGATAGTGAGAGTCATCACCACTTTTGGCCCCGTGATGAAATATTTGTTGCGACAAAGTCATGACAGCGTTATTTTTGGTTTGATGCAGGGTCAAGCAAGGACAATTATTAACGGCTGTGTATTCGTATATATTTAGCTATAGCAATGCTGATAGAAGCAATTATGTTAGCTTATTTAATTAGGTCTATAATGTTGCAAATAATCATGTAAGCCTACTTTGTTATCAGCGAATGGCATTTAAATGGCGGACAAAGCTTACTAATTAGTATATAAAGGAAGGGGAGATGATAGGAAGAAGAGGAGGGGAGGGGAAAGAAGGAGGAGAGAATTGTCACCATCATGTTGTGGGGCAAAGTTACTTCCTTACATTTTCATCAGAATGATATTTCACTAATACTGCCACCGTTTTCAAAAGGCCTACTTGTATCAGTTCACTGGTTAGCTATTTTTACAGCATTAGGCTACGCTATAATAGGCCGTCGACGATGGATGACATCCCGTAGAAGTTAATGTCGTTTATTGCAGTCACAAACAGTGTACATCAATGGTGATAATAAACTCTGAACACTAGACAGTTCTATCGTACTGCTTGTCTGACCCTTGTCTGAACTCCAAACTATTAAGACAGCGACTATTATAATGTAGAAACTTGTCTGGAAGAAATCAACTGGGCTAGGTAGGTTGTCGATTCAGTCAGGATGACCGAGATTCGTAAAGTAATCAGGAATTCTGGCCCACTCATATCCCTGTTTTGTCCAATCTGTAGGCCTATCTCTGTCTGTCTCTATCTATATCTTTGTCTGCTTCCGTCTGTCTGTTGGCACTCAGTGTTCAGCGGCCTGGAATTCCACTCTAGGCCTACGGAGTGTACTAGTCTGCGACTGAGTGCACTAATGATTATGGTCCCATAGAAGTCAATCCTACATATGCATGTCTATGTATGCATGAATATATGTATTTTCTTATGTATGTATGTATGTATATATGTATGTATGTGCGTATGTATGTATTCATGTATATATTTGCATGTAGGCCTATATTAGTATGTATGTGTGTATGCTCCTGAACTTTATATAGCGCAAATCACATACATGTATACATGTATTATATATTTATTACCTATACACATACAGAGAGGGAGAGAGAGACAGAGAGAGACAGACACAGTCAGATATATATATATATATATATATATATATATATATATATATACATATATATATATATATGGAGAGAGAGACAGACAGAGAGACAGAGAGACAGAGAGACAGAGAGACAGAGACAGACAGAGAGACAGACAGACACAGTTCTATCTGACTCTGACAGACACGGACACAAACACAGACACAAACACAAACACACAGAGACACAGAGAGACAGAGACACAGATATAGAGAGACAGAGAGACAATGAGGCTTATTTATTGCAGCTGGCATAAAAGAGATACGGATGTCGTGTGTGCCACCTACGACAAATTTATAATAATAAGGTAAAACAGCCGTAAACACCGAAGTAGCCATTATGACATTAGAAGTAGTCCTAAACCGACCTAATGCCATTTCGACAAACAGACAACAGAATAGATGCAGGGTTGGGCCACACATAATAGTTACCCAGTACAATCAACCTTTCGTATAATTGCTGAGTAATGCTGCACGAGTCTATAGTCGCTCTTTACATCAATAGAAGTTGCTAATTACATCAATTAGGCTACTCGGTCTTTAGATCAATTAGATGCGCTTGTGGCTCGCGGGCAGCCGGCTATCGTCTGCCAGCCCAAGTTTTGCCTTGTAATTAATGCTCTACGTCTGCATATAGACGTCTTCATAGCAGGATATGCGCTGAAAGGTGTGCAAAGCTCAATACGACTTTTGATCATCATCATCATCATCATTATCATCATCATCATTATCATCATCATCATCATCATCATCATCATCATCATCATCACCACCACCATCGCGATCCATGGGCCAAATGCCCTTAGTTGTCGAATGGGTGCATCATGATCACTGTCTTGTTTTCACAATCAATCCCGTGTTGCCATTCTCCAGCTGCTGTTCAGCTGTGCAGAGCTTCTTTGCACCAGTCCCTGATATCATCCGTTTCATATTATCCAATGTTACCCTGTTAAGTCTTGTCTTCCTCGTTGCCCAGTTCCGTCTATTATTCCTATTATCACATCTTTATTTTCTATTCTCTATTCTACATAATTTATATGCTCAAATAGACTCAATTTCGTCTAATTTTTAGTTGCATTTGATCGTCCGTCATATTCAGTGTTTTTGGACCTCCTCATTTTTCAAATTCATTGTCCAGTTCAAGTGCCTTTATGTCCGTTGTGCTATCATTGTCCTATGTTAGTAGATTGCATACCTAGTGTACACACATTTCTTTAGAAGCATTAACTCTAAACTAAATGAAGTCCAAACTCTTCTCCAGCAACTAGTCGTATTAGGTTAATTCTGATCTCTTTGCAACGGTGCATACTCCAAATGAGGCAACATCTAGCAATGCTCTACGCAGGAATCTTCTTCAACAGATGATTCAAGAGAATCAAGACGAAAACGCACCCGAAATTCAATCATTTCATTTTTTTGTACTTGGAGGCTTACAGCATAATCTTAAAGCACTTTATGCTTCTCGATGTACGTCCAGTTGTCGACTGGAGAATGACAAAACAACTGCAAGAATACTCAGCACTCGCGAATAGCTGCTAAGGGAACTACAGAGTCAATTAAACGACACCTTTGAAATTTTGGAAGCCATGATTTTCTATCCATACGCTACAACACAGCGCTCCAGGATCACCTGCTTATGACACATCCTGCGTTAAATATATAGTGCAGGTGTTTCATGCATAGATCTCACAGTTCTTACATCCTAGTTTAGTTTGGTGGAACGCATATCTTGGACAAAAGCGACTTTATCTTGGAAAATTTGAGAAAACTAGGTTTTTGAAAAAATCAGATAGGTGCTAGATAGCAATAGATACATAGTGGGATTTGCAAAGTTTGACCATATCTCCTATTTTATCCGTGACTCCCTTCACTGACTCCCCATCCGCCAGCGCATCCATTTCAAGGTCTGCTCCCTCATGCGAAGTTGTCTCGCTGGCTCTGCTCCTCACCATCTTAGGGCTCATAATTGTACCCCAGTATCTTCTCTGCACAGTCGTTCCTTCCTTCGGTCCTCGGCCCGTGGTCACTTTGTTACCCCGCGGGTGCGTACTTCAACACCACAGTCTAGGAGTTTCGCTATTGTTGGTCCCAATAGTTGGAACCGGTTACTTCAGTCCCTCAGGACTGACCTTTTCTCTATTTCTTTTGACCAGTTCCGCCAGCGCCTGAAAACCTCTGTCTTTACCAGCGAAGACACTGGCCCGGGTCGGGAGCGCCTCTGTTTTTGAGTGGCGCTATATAAATACTTGATTACGATTACGATAGTTTGCGGTAAATTAATTTTTTTAATAATAATAATCTAAACTTGTCATCTCGAATCAAAACGGATCGTTTGAGGCTACGAATTAATTAACAGTCGAAAATTGTAAAAGCTCTGAGGCTGTGCAAAGTATATTTTCCGAGATCAATACTTATGGACATCAAAGCTCATAGTTTTCCATAAATGCTTCTAAACTTTTCAGTTGTCAACGAAAATTAGATCAGTAAACTCCGACGGTTCAGTTTAGACAGTCACAGTGTTAACTTGTCTTGAAACCTGTTGTTAATTTTAGATCTATAAACTCGTGCACACAATACTGAAGGATAGGCATGGAGTTCATAAAGTACCATAGACGTCGTTTGGAAACTTTACCTTACAACTTCAAAGCTTTCTTCTCCGGCAGCTCAACTGAGATTCCTATCGCCTATTTCTTCACCAAACCCACAGATTTCGACTTCATGATGTATAGGACCGACGTCTGCGCAGTTCCACGAAACGCACAGCCTCCATGCAACTTCAGAGGTGAGGTACTGAAGATTGATCCACAGGGTCTTTCAACCGGATACGTTAGAATAAAAAACTTAAAACAGGAATATGAGAAGCATTTGCAGAAGTATGATTACAACAACCCAAACGGCCCAGCGATTACGTCAGACATAGGTTGGTCCGCTGTCACCTTCGATAGGGTGTTCTCAGTGCAATGTCCTTACTGGCCGTCAGAAGCCCAGGAGTGGCTAACACGTTATCGTCCTAACGGTTGGCCATCGAAAGATTTAATTGATCAAATTGTAAGTCAAGGATGCTTTCTCGTGGGCAAGTCACACCCGAATTGCAAGGATGACGATGACACTCAGTGGAGATATTCGTTTTCAAAGGCTGAAATGAGGTTGATTTCCAGCTGGACCGATTCACAAAAGCACGTCTATCATGTTCAACGACTGATAAAGTCAGAGATTGTCAAGGAAGGTGATGATAAGAAGAAGATCAGTCTATGCACCTATCATTTAAAGACGCAGATGTTTTGGGCGTGTGAGGAGAAGCCAGCCGAATTTTGGGAAGACAGCAACCTACTGACATGCGTTTGCGAACTTTTGACAGAAATTGAACAACGTTTCACCGCTGGAAACTTCCCAAACTATTTCTTGCGTGATTGCAACATCGTTGAAGGCATCTTCATTGAAGACGATTTCAGTGAAGCAATAGGAATGCTTAACACCGAATTTGGCCGAGAGTATTCTTAAGTCTTACCTGCCTCCAAAAGTGTGTAACGAATGTCGTTTTTCATTGTCCTTCCCAATAGAAATGGCGCTTTACATTCATTTGTTAGCGGAAAGATGTGGTTTCCCATTTCTCGTTCAACGGCCGAAGACGGATAAAGTCCGACAATTATTAATTGACGAGGAATTGAATGACCTGATGAATGGTATTTACAACATGCAACTAGCAAAAACACAGGGTGATTCTTACTACGCGGTTGCGGAGCAGCACTTTTGGAACGGGATTTCATGTTCGGAGAATGGGAGTAATATTGTCGAAGTGAAGTGTATTACGCTGTCGCATCACATTTCATTAAATACCGTAAAGGCTGTGTATGAATCCTTGGAAAATGGGGAATTATCGACATTGGTGGAGGGAGACAATAAGTGGGACTTATCTGCAGTAATCAGTTGTGGAAAAAACCGATGTTCTTATGCCGGAAAGTCTTGGAATTTTCGTTGGAACGACGAACATGGAAAATTTTATGAGAAATGGATGAAACCATCCCACGTTCTCTCCGCAGCCTATCTGAGCAACCTCTACTTAACAACTGGAAATTTTGAGATGTGCAATACAATAGCGATAGAGGAATGCAGATTTGCATATGATGCGTCTTTTTCTGAACTCTTTCCAATGATATTCTGTCCTGAATTGGCGTCTTTGTTTGACGAAAACATTCAAGAGGTTCTTGGATTTCTCTGGTTATGCAAACATCTTTTGGGCGGTGAAAGGATCTTCGAATTCTGTACGTGCCCTCACCTCTTTCTTCTGTATGCTCGCATACAGTCTTCGTTTAGAATTGGCGACATGACATTGGTCGAAGAAGCTATAGGTTTTTTCAATGGTCACTGCATACGGTGTGATTTTCGCATGTATCTTTATTCATATCATTACGTCTTACTTGAAATGGCCTGGCGTATCCACATAAGACCTTAATAGCACAAAACAATAGTGTGCTGCTTGCTAGATAAAGAATGATACATAATATGTTCAATGAAGTCTGCATGTGAAACAATTGTTTTATTTATGCCTGCTTATGGATCTCGCTCGTTCTTAGCGTTTTACAGAAATTGTAACCAACTGTCGCAATACAGATGGTCGATGAACCTGTAACCAAGTTTTCGAGGACCCCTCATAATGAAAAATAACATATAGGCCTATATATATTACGCTTATTGCAAATCATATCAGGATACCAAGAATCATCATTCACGAATGTCTATCGAACTTAAATAATCTTTCGGTCACGCATTCGAATCTTTTTTGATACCCAACGCGGAATGATCTCATCTGCTCCTGAGACCAACTAATTATCAATTCTACCTATTTCCATTATGAGGAAAATGCCTGCAAGACAGCCATAATTTGAATTCTTAATTACGGTACCTCCAATTGTCTATCTGCTTGCTGAATTTCTATTTAACCTGTTCGTAGCCTATAAGTGCGTATGGTATTGATTGAACGCTAAGTTTTAATCCGTGAAGTAGGTTTTCTCTGGCAAAAGATGTCTTTCTTAGGTCAAACGGAATTGTAATATATAAATTTTGTAAATCTTTAAATGTATGGCATCCGTAATCAGAGCGCACTCAACTCCTTCAAACAGGTATATAAAAGCACTTACTTAACTGATGTTGATTTTACTACTGCCATGTGTGTTTCTCACTCTAAGTCATAGTTGTTAGAAACGGTAAAAACAAAATAAAAAACGGAAAAAACCGTGGTTTTAAAAGAAAATAAAAAACGGAAAAAACGAGAAAAAAACCGCAAATAAAATAATTTGACTTTGCTACATCTTTTACTGCATTTTAAAATTAAAAATCTTGTTTGCACAATTTTATTTTAATCCGTAAATAACATTACTTTATTAGTAAACACCAAGTTACATTAGGCCCCTAACATACAACAATTATTTTCTTTTTTATAAGTTTGGTAATGAAAAATTGAGAAATCAAAAAATATTGAAAATCTTTTCAAATCTAAATTGTATACATAAGTCCACATAAGTCCATGCTGACATAAACAATTAAAAACTAAAGTTTGTATGTATAGAGTGTACTCCTACTTAAATAAATGTGTCTTTACAATTTTGACTTAGCCTATAATATAAGAACTTAATATGGAGTAGACGTCTAATATCAGTTTATGCAACTATGCTTTAAGTTACTCGAACTGACTCATGTTCCCTTTCAAGTCCAATCAATTTGTTCCATCATAGTGCGGAAGATTAGATAAGCCCCTTGGGCTTCTTCTCCCCACGGATCGATTTACCCTACTGGTATCCGTTGAATTGAGCGCGCACATTTCGCCGACCTTCATCTCAGCGACCTCAATTCGCCGCCGCGAAACAGAGCGACTACACAATTCGCCGCCATTCATTTCGCCGCCATTCATTTAAGCGACTCTTATCATTATGAAAACAATGTCAAAGTTTATTTTAATGATAAAACGTTCATTTAAGCGTCTCTTATGAAAACAATGTCAAAGTTTATTTTAATGATAAAATGATAAAACGTTCTTCCAGATTTTCTTCGACTTGATCGTTTTCTCCTTCCGAAAGGTGAATCCATCGAGGATCAGCAGATCACCGCCCCTGCTACTCTTAACGTATTCGAGAGACATCTAAATGCTAGACAGTTAGACACTGACTTAGACCTATGTCGTAGTAAAAAATACTTCAATATGTCCTCATTTCGGTTCATGCACAGGTTTTATAGACGCCAAACCCCGCCTTATTAAGAACAATGTTGCTTTGATTTTGCTTTGAAGTTGTAGTCATATAATAATGAAATGGGCGGCGGCAGCAATCAATCAACTTCGGCTCCGTGACGACGATGCCGAAACAATTTTGCTTTGATTTTGCTTTGAAGTTTTAGTGTTGTTTACGCCAGGTATTTAGTACTGAATGGCGGCGAATTGTGTAGTCGCTGTGTTTGATGGCGCCGAATTGTGTCGGCGCTCTGTTTCGCGGCGGCGAATTGAGGTCGCTGAGATGAAGGTCGGCGAAATGTGCGCGCTCAATTCAACGTAAACCATACAACTTACCCTCTTAGAGTATGACCTGTTCAATTTCTGTTAACTACTAATGGCACTTATGAAATGAAAACTGTTAATGACTTTATTCATACGTGCACATTGTGTTCACTGTTCATGGAATCGATTCTAATAAATTTGAAATTGAATATGAATGCAATACTTTTGAAGTTTGTAAAATATAGATGTAGTACGCTACTTTTGAAACTTTGAAATATACATTTTGAAATATATATTTTGAAATATATGGAATACTTTTGATATTTGTTTTATTACTTTTATAATGTAATACCTTTAAAGCCTTGAAATATATAATTTTAAACGTTGATTGAACAAGCATTGATTGAACAAACGTTGACGTTAATATCAAATCATCTGTAACAAAAGCAATTACTTGTTCGCCGCCTTCAGAGACTGTCCGATCCCAGAAGCCAAAGAGCTACGCCAGTTGTTTAATTCAGTACCTCTCCTAGTGTTTGCATAACAAAATAGGATAACCTTGGATGATCCGCAGCCATCTCAGCTACAGATCATGACTTCTATCGCGCCGATGTCCAATGTAAAATGAAACATCCGGTCAGTATCCAGAAGATCAGTCCATTGCACATTGAGGCGGCCTATGGTGGATACACAGTTTCAAAAGAGGTAAGTTTTAAGTTGAGGTCGGAATGGTACAAGCGACTGAGCAGAACGAACAGACATAGGGAGAGAGTTCCAAAATCTAGGTCCTGTAGAAAAAAATATTTCACCAAAAACAGTTATTATTTTATGTATGACCAGAGAACGATAATTCAGATGACTATTGGATAATGATAAGCCTGTGGAATGAGTAGGCCTACTGATTTTAAGTATTGTGGATTTGTGGCTGTCCAGAGTTCAGAGTTTTATGTATACAGTGCGCCCCAATTTTAAAACCAATCCTACTGATGAAATCACCGTACCTACCATAAACTCAGCCAACCCATTGGACTGAGGATGGTAACATTAACTAAATCTGCAGCTACATGAGCGCTAATCGTTAACTCTTGCGATTAATCACAGTAACCAGCTCCAGATTTAAACGACAATTATATGTATGTATGTATGAGCACTTGTTATAGGGCCCCTTCAAGATTTCTACTCAGAGGCGCTCCCGAAATAGCGCGGACACTGAATCGGAGTTTCACGCCGAAGAGCATGAGCAATTGCGAGTGAAGGACTTGCCCAGGGTCCCTACGCGGCGGCTTGAGGTGGATTCGAACCCGCAACCCTCCGGCTGCAAGGCACCGAACATACCCCTATACCACCGCGCCCGCGTTATCGCTAGGTGTGACAGAGGCCTCTTCAAAATACACGAAAGAAGACATGGATCAATTATAGCACACAGACTTACTCAGTTCAATTCATTTACTGATATAGCACATAATAACAAAAGAAACAAAGCAAAAAGAAATGCAAGAAACTCGAAGTATCTATACATCGTAGTAGTCAACGGTCAGCCGACAAGGGTCCGGTAGACCTGTTGAAGAACACGGCTGGACCCATTTTCCATAAATTAATCATAAATTTTGCTAATTCAATCATTTAATTTCTAGTTACAAAACTAGCAGAATAATTAACAATTAAACCAATACATTAACTTATTGACGTTCGGAACAACACAGTGTGATCAAATCATAAGTTCATGCAAGTCTCAAGTTACATACAAGAGTTACATACAAGTTAAATCTAGTATTCAGTTAATTAATAAGTAAGTCCAGTATCTGCTCTTGAATAAATTAAGGCCGCTGTAATTATTTTTAGCTCATCCGGGAGAGAATTTCGTAACGTTAGACCACAGCATTTTACTGAGAACTGCTTCAGTCTAGTCCTCGCTTTGTCACGACTCGACTATCCCTCCGATATCCTAGTGTTGCAACTATGCACATCTAAACCCTCGTCTATAAACTAGATAAACATGGCTGGCAGCAAGTGCAGGTGGAGTTTGTACAGGAATAAACTTATCTGAAGACTGGTTATATCACGTAATAAATATAGCATGCTTCTTAAATATAGGTGATGTTTAGATAACCAGGGAATATTGAATACGACCCTAATTGCACTACGCAACAACAGAGAGCTGTCCCAGAAGTTACTAATGTCGCACCAAAGACTTATCCTTTGAAATAATCAACTCTTCCGTTGCGAAGCTGATACGCCGCTCATCACATCGTCACCCTGCAGCTGGTTTATTTACTCCTCAGCATAGACGCCCGCTAATCCGCCGTAGCAGCCCTACTAATTACGACATCTGAATCATTATCTGAAATAGGATTGTCATCGTTAATTAATATCGTGCGCATTGTTAGTCAACATCTCGTGATCAACATTTCCACATGGCCGTTACTTTATATGGTGGCAGTGGTGCCTGACGTTCACCATCACTTTTAAAAGTGATAGTGAGAGTCATCACCACTTTTGACCCTGTGCTGAAATATTTACGCGACATGACAGCGTTATTTTCGGTTTGAAGTAAGTTCATGCAACGACAATTAATGGCGTTGTGTTATTATATAATTAGTATATAACTATCGCTATGCTGGTAATAATTATTAGCCAACTTACTATAATTGTTCTATGTTGCTTAATGAGCATGGTATCAGGACGTTGTTATCTGCGAGTGGACAAAGCTGACTAAATTCATGTATACGGGAAGAGGAGGAAAATAGGATGAGGGGAAAAGAAGGTGGAGATAATTGGAAGGGCGGAAGGAGGGGTTTGATCCCCCACCACTTTGTAGGGCAAAGTTACTCCCTTATATTTTCATAAGATATTTCACTAATAATGCCACTTTTTTTCAAAGGGCCTATGATATTTCACTAATAATGCCACCTTTTTCAAAGGGCCTACTTGTATCAGTGCCTTCATTGATTAGTTGTGTTACAGTATTACACCGACTATTACCAGTTCGCTGTTGTGTAACATTAGCAGTTTTTTGGTTTTCGCCTCCCCCTTGAACGTGAAAAAATTAAGAGCTATAACTACCGCGACATCACATTATGTTCAAACTCATGTAAAGTCTTTAAAATGTGTAGCCTATGCTCGAGCACTTTTGTTACTATCCGACTCGCAGATTGGATTAGAAAAGCTTGAGCTGTTCATATACAATCCATGCAGCCATTCAACAGTATTGAATTCCTTTATTGGTCGTGGATCTACTATCGACTTGTGTGCATTTGACTGTCCAAACTTTCCACAGAGTGATTCACTTCGCCTTGCCAATTAGGCCTCATCGACCGAAAAACACATGTGAAGTTTTAACCAATCCCTCAACCGCATTATATAATTGTGTCATGAATGAGTGCTGCATGCTTTATTTGTCCCCTATAGACAACAAGGCGAACAACACAGTTAATACATACATTTATTTACATATGTAAATGTAAATGTATATATATATATATATATATATATATGTACATGGGAATGTAAATGCAACTTAGCGCGTTTTCACATAGCGATCGCTGGTAGTACAAGCGATGCTATGATTATCTAAATTGTCTAGGTTGTCAATCCGTCTTATCCTTCGCATATAATATACATGTATGTGTGCTTATTCGTGTATGAACTATGAATATAGCCTAATTATGTATTTGTGTGTGTGTTTGCATGTATAGCATCATTAGCATGGTTAATATTTATACGCATGTATGCATAAGTATGCTTGTATCTAGGCCTATGTATGTATGCAGGGCCTATTAATGTGTATGTCTATTTGTATGTACGTACGCATGCATCTGGACGTTACATGGTGCATTTTGCTAAGAAAAACTAGGACAGTGATCTGTGTATTTACACGCCAGTGGCGCCATGCGCACGCAGTAGTCGGCTTACTGAAAAGGTTTTGAAGGCTTTTCCGACCGAGGCTGTTATCCTTGAACGCACCTTGATTAGACACCGTGAATCACTAAGATCATTCTATGATTCAGTGTCCGTAATTCAAGTATTGAGTCCTGCACTTAAATCTACTATGATAATGCAGCTATCTACTGATGCTTTGAGCGTTATGACTGTCCTGCCTTACCCTTTTCGATCTTTGCCTGGAACTCATTTTGACCCTTCCTGCCTATCAGTTTTACTTTGACGTAGCGCCTACGCTGGCTACCGCGACTCCGCTTTTTGGGCGCTTCTGCAATCTCGAGATTACCAACACGATTATGATGTATACATTCTTGGATTAAATTAGATCTCGTAATTATTATTAATTGATTATTCATACCAATAACACCATCACAATCATGTGGACACAACATTAATTATTCCGGAACTATTACGGTTATGATATGTTTATTAAATTTTTAGTGACCTGGCCAGGATCGTTTAATTATACTGGGTTGTGACGAATTACTGGATGGGCTGACAAGGCCAAAGTTTCGACAGCTGATGAGGAATTTCAAGTGGTTCAATGAATTTCTTTCATTTGCATACAATGCATTTGGAACTAATCCCAGAGTGATATATATATACAAGCTGATTCTGAGCCATGATTAGAAACCTAACAGATTAAGTAAAGTAATATGCAATAATTGTCTATTTGATTAAGATTAAGTGCCGCGTGATTATACATGTATATATATATAAAGAGAGACAGACAGACAGAGACAGAGACAGACGGAGACAGAGACAGAAAGACAGACAGAGACAGGGACATGCAGAGAGAGACAGAGAGAGTGACAGAGACAGAGACAGAGAGACAGATAGAAATATAGAGAATGAGTCTTATTTGGGTATATTTCACAACCGGCGTCAAATTCAGAAATAGAATTAGAGAAAAAGAAAGTCATGCAAAATAAAAAAACTTTCTTACACAAATATTTTTCTAGCTGTGCTGAAGCATACTTAATATTGAGCAGTGCTTAAATTTGCCAGATTTGGCCTAATTTTTTATCTTAGTTTTTTTACTATGTGAAACACATACAACCTTGATTCCTAAATATTTACAACTCCGTTACTTAATAAATACACAATACAATATACCGCCACTGTTTATAATTAGTGATTAATTAGTATTAAGTGTGCACTAAAATTATTACACAGCAACCTAAATTATTTTGACGACAAATTATTTACAAGTACCATTAAATAAATTCATTTTAATGGAAAAATAATGTAACGGAGTTGTAGTAACGGAGTTGTAAAATACTCATAATTAGGTCTCCATGCTTACCGGACGAGTTAAGATACAAAAAATAGTTAGTTTATAGTGGCCAGGCTGTCAGTTTCAATATTATTTTTGAAATTAAAAAAATTAAATATATACGAAAAGTTCAATAATTACCGTCACGGAGTTGTAAATCTTTTTTATACTATTACATTACCGGATAAATTTCCGAAAATTGTCAACAGAAGCAACCATCCAAATTGATTTCTTGTTGGTAAAATCAATGCAGACATGTTCCCAGCTATCGAAGATGTCAATTCAAAAACCGAGAGTTTTCAATTTATTCCACAGATGGCAGAAACCCATTCGTAACGGTATTGTAACCAATATTTGAAGACAGAGGGTTTTATTTATTTTTAATTATTTAGTTCGTTATTAAGTTAATAAAAACCATATGGAGCAATGGATATATGTAAGTTAATGATCTAAAAATTATAAAACATCAGTTCAGCGCTTCAGCTGTTACCCTTACGTAACGTTGAATTGACTCACCATTAGAAAAGACAATGCAATTTCGGGTTAAAATTTGACTTTATAATTTTTTTCTCATACTAATCATCAAAATAATATAGGCCTAACAGAAATAATTTATTATAACTAACTCATGCCCTACACTGTATTTAAAAATTATAAATGATAATTTTACTCTTTGTGTAAGCCGTACGAAGGAGAAGACGGAAATTTATCTAATTTGCTGCCGGTTGTGAAATATACCCATTTATTGCATGCAGTTGGTATATTGAGATGTTTGTAGGCTACCACCTACGGCCAATTTATCATAATATATAATTTTTATAATAAGATAATTATAACGGCTGAAAGCACGGAAAGTTACCCTGATATCAGAAGTAGTCCTAAACCCACCCTATGCCATCCAGACACACAGACATCAGGATTAATGCAGGGATGAGCCACATACGATAGTTACCCAGTACGATCAACCTTTGGTATCATTGCTGAGTAATGCTGCAAGAGGCTACTCGGTCTTTAGATCAATTAGATATGCTTATAGCTCGAGGGCCGTCGGCTATCGTCTGCTAGCCAAAGTTTTGCCTTGTCATTAATGCTCTACGTCTGCATATACACTGTGCCCCATAAAAAAACACACCAAAAAACTTTTCAAAAATCTTCTATAAAATTAAGCCAATTGTAATAAAAGTTTGTACGTTGTTTCTTAAATAATTTTGCCACAAAATATTTCACATTTTACTTACTCACAGAAGTGGTTGCTGTTTGAGGCAGTGACGCAGACTAGGCGACTAGGCGTGTTTGGAAACATATAAACAGAGATTAGTAACTTAGAGTTAAAATGGTTTTCAGCAGCGAAGATAAAAATTTTATTAAGAATTTAGTATTGTTGAAGGCTTACAGTAGTCGTCGGTTGATAAAAGAGTTCCCGCAGAAGGGTTGGAATAAAAATGGCCTCGATGTACTGCTGCGAAAGATTAAAAAAACGGCCAGCGTGGATCGTCAGCCCGGCAGCGGACGACCACGTTCGGTGCGCACACCAGAGAACATTGATGCAGTAAACGATCTTGTGCTAAGCCAGGAGGGCGCACCACAAACTCACAGAACAACTCGCCAGATTCAAAAAGAAATTGGAATGAGTAAGGGAACAGTGTATAGAGTAATACATGATGACCTTCAGCTGAAGTGTCTGAAAAAACGCCGTGCCCAACTGTTATCAACATGCAACACAGATTCACGCCTGGAACGATGCAAGCAACTTCTTAGGAAGTTTCCTGAGCATATAGTCCCTTTCATCTGGTTTAGTGACGAGAAGCTGTTTACAGTGGCGCCTCCAATCAACGCTCAGAACGATCGTCTCTACGTATCCACGACAACACTGAAGCGCAACGTTGACGCCAATCGCCTACTGCGGACCCGCCCGACTTTCAGCCGCTCACTGATGGTCTCCGTCGCCGTCTCGAAGCTCGGGTGCACGGAATTGTTCTTCGTGGAACCTGGGGTGAAGGTCAACGGCGAATATTACAGGAATATCCTGTTGATGGAGCAGATGTTGCCAGCGATCGGAGGGATGTCAAGCGACTTATTCATTCTCCAGCAGGACAGCGCCCCAGCACATCGCGCAAAGGACACCATTGCGTTGCTGCGACGTGAAACACCAAGCTTCATTGGACCGGAACTCTGGCCAGCAAACTCACCAGACCTCAATCCCGTTGACTACAGAATTTGGGGTCTAATACAGGAACGCGTCTACCAGACAGCAATACGGGACATCGACGAGTTGAAGGAGCGCCTCATCGTTGTGTGGGCACAGTTGAAGCAGAGTGTCATTGACAAAGCTATTGAACAGTGGCGGCCAAGGCTGAGAGCCTGCGTTCAAGCGAAGGGACATCACTTCGAACATCTTCTTAAATGAAACATTACTTTTTCTTATTTAACATTAGACTTACATGCGTTTCATGACAAAGTTTTTTGGTGTGTTTTTTATGGGGCACAGTGTAGACGTCTTCATAGCAGGCTATGCACTGGAAGGTGAGCAAAGCTCATTACGACTTCTCATCATCATCATCATCATCATCATCATCATCATCATCATCATCATCATCATCATCATCATCATCTTCATCATCATCATCACCACCACCCTCGCTATCCATGGGCCAAAGGCCCTTAGGTGTCGAATGGACGCAACATCTTTATATTGTTTCCACTATCCTCAATCCTGTGTTGCCATTCTCCAGCTGTTCAGCTGTGCAGATCTTCTTTGCACCAGTCCCTGATATTATCCGTTTCATATTGTCCATTACTCTGTTAAGACTTGTCTTCCTCGTTGCCCAGTTCCGTCTATAATTCCAATCCCATTATCACATTTTTAATTTTCTATTCTCTATTCCATATAATTTCTAGGTATATGCTCAAATAGATTCAATTTCCTCTTATTTTTATTTGCACTCGATCGTCCATATTCATTTGGAAATCGAAGGTTATTAAACTGTTGTCCTTGCATCACTGTTGCGGTGCAATTAATATTGGATGTCTTCCAAGACCCTTTCAAAGTTATTTTATTAATGTATTAGGTGAATTGTGATCCTCTTGCAACGGTGCATATCAAAATGAGGCAACATCTTGCAATGCTCTACGCAGGAATCTTGCTCAACAGATAATGCAAGAGAATCAAGACTGAAAAGTATCCGAAATTCTAGCATTTCATTTTTTGTTGTACTTTATGGTTTACAACATCATCTTAAAACACTTCTGCTTCTCGATTTAGACTGAAGAATGACAAAAATGACTGCAAGAATACTCGTGACTAGCTTCTAAGGGAACTACAGAGTCGAACGGACACCTCTGAAACTTGAGAGCCATGATTTTCTATCCATGCGCTACTATACAGCGCTCCAGGATCTGTATCGTCTCTTACGACACTGCCTGGCGTAAACATAATTATAGTGCAGATGTTTCATTCATAGATCTCGCTGGTCTTATATCTTAGCTTATTTTGAAATCTGTTGTTAATTTTAGATCTAAACGCGTGTACACAATACTGAAGGGAGGGCATGGAGTTCATAAAGTACCATAGACGTCGTTTGGAAAATTTCACTTACAACTACAGAGCTTTCTTTTCCGGCAGCTCAACTGAGATTCCTATCGCCTTTTTCTTCACCAAACCCACAGATTTCGACTTCATGATGTATAGGACCGACGTCTGTGCAGTTCCAAAGAACGCAAAGCCTCCGCGTAACTTCAGAGGTGAAGTAATGACGATTGATCCACAGGGTCTTCCAGCCGGATACGTTAGGATAAAAAACGTAAACCAGGAATACGAGAAGCATTTGCAGAAGTATGATTACGACAACCCAAACGGCCCAGCGATTACAACAGACATCGGTTGGTCCGCTGTCACATTCGACAAGGTGTTCTCGGTGCAATGTCCTTACTGGCCGCCAGAGGCCCAGGAGTGGCAGACACGTCGTCGTCCTCAAGGTTGGCCTTCGAAAGACTTAATTGATCAAATCGTAAGTGAGGGATGCTTTCTCGTTGGAAAGTCTCACCCTAGTTGCAATGATGACGATGAAACCCAGTGGAGATATTCGTTTTCAAAGGCTGAAATGAGGTTGATTTCCAGCTGGACCGATTCACAAAAGTACGTCTACCATGTTCTACGACTGATAAAGTCAGAGATTGTCAAGAAATTTGATGATCAGAAGAAGGCCGGTCTCTGTACTTATCACTTGAAGACGCAGATGTTTTGGGCGTGTGAGGAAATGCCAGCTGAATTCTGGGAAGAAAATAACCTACTGACATGCATATGCGAACTTTTGACACAAATACATGAACGTTTTACCGCTGGAAACTTCCCAAACTACTTCTTGCGTGATTGCAACATCGTTGAAGGCATCTTCATCGAAGGCCATTTCACTGAAGCAATAGGAATGCTTAACACCGAATTTGGCCGAAGTATTCTTAAGTCTTACCTGCCTCCACAAGTGTGTAACGAATGTCGTTTTTCATTGTCCGTTCCACTAGAAATGGCACTTTACTTTCATTTGTTAGCGGAAAGGTGTGGTATTCCATTTCAGGTTCATCGCCCGAAGCTTGACAAAGTCCACCGATTAATTGACGAGGAGTTGAATGACCTAATGAATGGTATTTACAACATGCAACTCGCAAAAACACTGGGACATTCTTACTACGGGATTGCGGAGCAGCACTTATGGAACGGCATTGCATGTTCGGAGAATGGGAGTAATAATGCCGAAGTAAAGCGTATTAAACTGTCGCATCGCATTTCATTAAATACCATACAGGCTGCATATGAATCCTTGGAAAATGGGGAATTATCGACATTGGTGGAGGGAGCGAATGAGTGGGACTTATCTGCAGTAATCAGTTGTGGAAAAAACCGATGTTCTTATGCCGGAAAGTCTTGGGATTTTCCTTGGAACGACGAACATGGACAATTTAACGAGAAATGGATGAAACCATCCCACGTTCTTTCCGCAGCCTATCTGAGCAACCTCTACTTAACAACTGGAAATTTTGAGATGTGCAATGAAATTGCGAAGGAAGAACGCAGGTTTGCGGTTCATGCGTCTTTTACTGAACTCTTTCCAATGATATTCTGTCCTGAATTGGCGTCTTTGTTCGATGAAAACATACAAGAGGTTCTTGGATTTCTCTGGTTATGCAAACATCTGTTGGGCGCTAAAAGGAAGTTCGAATTCTGCACGTGTCCTCACCTCTTTCTTATTTATGCTCGCATACAGTCTTCGTTTAGAATTGGCGAATGGCGACATTACATTGGTCGAAGTAGCTAAAAATGAATTCAACTTACACCGCAGAATGTGTAGTTTTCGCATGCATCTATATTCATATCATTACGTCTTACTTGAAATGGCCTGTCGTATCCGCATGTTAAGAAATGGCTCTTGACTTTAATTACAGCACAAAACGGTGTATTCGCTCTTCGTACGAGCGATATAGAATAGCCTGTATAAAGTCTGCTATGTGAAACATTGTTAAATTTGTGCCTGCTTATAGTGCTCGCTAGTTCTTAGCGTTATACAGAAATTGTAATCAACTGTTACTTGAAAGATTGTCGATGAAGATGTAACCGATATCTTGGGGTAATATTGAATAACTCAGGGTGCGACCGTACGTTGAGTCCCATAATAAAACACGCGTATCATACGTATTTTTATCCCCGAATGTAAAATACGCGTATTATACGTAAAAATACGTTGACTTAGAAACAATTTACTGTTCAATGGTGTGCCATACGAGCACTTCGAGTCGTCAGAGTCGGACGCAAACTGAATTTGTTGATGTTTCAGAAGAATACGCGCAGTAGATACCTTACAGTAAACTTTGTTAAGTTTGTTTTTGGCAGCTATGCCTTTTAGTAACTTAGTTAACTATGTTGCAACGTTTCGTGTTCAATTTTACAATATTATTATAGGGTACAACGTATTGTAACGTACGGCACGCAAAGTTTTACCGTACGCGTATTATACGTATTTTATCGTCCAAAAGAAAATACGTATAATACGTACGGTCGCATCCTGGAATAAATACATTACAACTTATATAAACCCTATATTTATCTACTACGTCTATTGCAAACAATATCGGGATGTTAAAGTCTTTATTATGTGGCATCTAATGTTGCATCGTTTCTCATTTTAAGAATTAATGTGAAACTATATAGTCGACGTCATGGAATCAAATGCATAAAATCGAGAGACATAGCCTGTATACACGGTAGATCCAATACTTTGAAAACCAAGGAATTGCTGATACAATTCGACTGCTATTATCAGTTGCGCCAGCTCAGAGTCGTCTCGCTCTCTCTCACCACTAATGCTGCCTCTACAGTAACTCTTATCCATTCGTTTCTCGTCACGCGTCTTGATCTTTGCTGTGCACTCTACGCTGGCCTCCCGGCTGTACGGTTGGGGTGTTTGGAGCGGGTCTTGCGCACGGCAGCGCGCCTCATCGGCCATATCCCAAAGTTCGGCCATGTCACCGCTTTTATGAGGGATGTCCTGCACTGGCTTCCTATCCCGCAGCGGATTGTGTAGTCCTACCGGCTTTCTGCTTTGGTCTGGCTCTTAGGTTCCGCTCCTGTGTATTTACAAGAGCTCTGTCGCTCTACTTGGGATGTGCAGGGACGTAGAGCTCTCCGCTCCTCCACACATGGTGAACTTCTTGTTCCCCGTGCGCGAACTGCTCTTAGACAGCATCGCGCTTTCTCTGTTGCTGACCCCATGGTTTGGAATGGGCTCCCATTAACATTACGCCTTATTCCTAGAGTTCATTTAGATGCGTTTTACTCTAGCCTTAAAACCATCCTTTTCAGCCGGGGTTGGGTCGGGAGCGCTCCTGAGTAGTAACCTTGAAGGGGCGCTATATAAAACTTCGTAATGAATGAATGAATGAATAAACCTTGTAATATATGAATGCATCTTTTCAAAATCGATTTAGGCCTATCTGTCGATGCGATACTTTTTAAATCTTGTAATTTATTAGTTAGTCAATTGTAAGTTAGGCCTTTTTTAAATCGCGCTCTTAAAGTATACCCCACAAAGGGTTGTCTTTGCAAGTCTGACGATGTTGAAAGTCATTCCGAAAGTAAAATTACTATAGGACTGTTTTTATTTTCCGTCTATTGTATAGTCATGTCGCCATCCACCGGAAACTTCCTAAGCTGTGGCGTTTATCATCATTCACGAATTTGTTAATTAATTAATTAGCGAATTAATTAACATTAATCATTCGATCACGTATTTGAGTCTTCGGGTTACGTAACGCGGAATGATTACATCCGCTACTGCGACCCAATTATCAAGTCTACTTAAGCAGATGACGAACGTGTTTCATAGCCTAGATACTTGTCATAATGTAATTATTTCACCACGACCTGCTACTGATTACCACCTACTGTCAATCTATTTACCAACTTTCTTATTCTAAGCTGTCCGTAGCCTCTAGGTGCCGATGGGTCCTGATTAACGCTAATTTTTAACCCATGAAGTAAGCTTTCTCAATGTCTAATATATATGCAAGGGTTTTGCATATAATATATCTATAAATGTAATACCTTTGAAACTTGAAGTATATGAATGCAATTCTTTTTTGAAATTTTTAATACATAAATGTAATAGTCTACAGCCGTGAATCAGGGATATACATATGCAATGCTCTGCAATTTGTAAAGTATATAATTATGTAAGGCCTAATACCTGTGAAACCTTGAATATATATTAATGCAGCACGTTTGATATTTGTAGTCCTAATACAAAGATGCAGTATCTCTGAAACCTAGAAATATATACTTTTAAACATTGATTGAACTATTTATTGACGTTAATACAAGTCATCTGTAACAAATTCAATGTCAAGCTTGCCGCCTCCAGAAAGTTTCCGATGCCAACAGCCAAGGAGCTACACCTGTTGTTTTGCTGAGTACCTGCTCTAGTGTCTACATAGCAAAAGGGATGACTTTTGTTGATCAAAAGCTATCTTGGCTACAGATAATTTATTGTTATTAGTAACTTCTTTGGCCCCGGTGTCTAATGCACAATGCATTAATCGGTGACGTCTCAAAACCGTAATCGGGTGGATATCCAGAGGATCAGTCCGTAAGACAGAGAGGCAACCTATGGTGGAAAGCAGTTTGATAGAACTTGAGAACGAAATTATGCAAGCGGCTGCGCAGAGCGCACAGACATTGGGAGAGGATTCAAATGAATAATTGCAACAACTGAAAAAGCTCGATCACCAAGAATAGTTTTTCAGTCAGGTATTAATAATATTATCAGAGAAAGATAATTCAGACGACCTTGTTGACTAATGACAAGTCAGAGGAATGGGGATTGATTTATGTACTTCTTCACCACGGCCTTTTGCTACCGACGATGCTATATACAAATCGTCGTATTTAGGCTACAATTACAATAAAATCATTACAAAAGTACGGTGGTTGGCCAGAGTTCAGAGTTTTATATTCTGTGTGCCCCAATTTCAAACCAATCCCGCTCTTGCAGGCGAAGTCGCCATACTTACCGCTACCATATGCTCGGAGTGGCGTCTACCAATTGGTGAAGGTTGGGAGAACGATCTCCCACGGTTGTGAGAAGTGGGGGTTAACGTTTAGGAAATAAAATGGGATTGTTGATTTCCGATA
>JACEVL010002019.1:0-23939 GCA_020284085.1 Aporrectodea caliginosa
CATGCCGATCTACCTTCACACCTTTTAATTTTAATTGTAATAACATTTCTAGCATTTCTGGTGGAGGCCCCTATGTAAACAAGTAGTAAGTAACACCTTTGAAAATATCAAAATTAAATTATACCATATTTCATAATATTTTTGGACTAAAATTTGGGGGGGCCACTGGGGGGGCCACAGACTCAGTTGGGGAGGCCCTGGCCCCTGGCCTGTAGAGCCGCCACTGTGGCACTACAGATATTGTCGTCATTGTGGAATACTATTAATATTATTGTCCCTATGCTTGGCGTTATTATTACTCTTATTGTTATTATTATTACTCTTTTCTCCATTGAAGAAAGAATCCTCAGAAGGTTATTTCCTTTTAACTTAACTTTCGTTTTATTAAGAAAGCAGCAAATTATTCCAACTGACCTTTACGCGGCAACAGTTTGAACTCAACTGATCTCAAATTTAAATCCCTTCTTGTTTCCTTCCGCTCGCACTAGGCAGCCAATCAGGAGCCTTCGTCACGGGTGATTGATTTCCGTCACGTGCACAATAATATTATATAGCGCATAGTTACCTTGTAATTAGTCCTCGAGCGATATGTTAGAGAGTAGGCCCTAATGAAAATGTAATGAGTAGCCTATCTTTGCGTCCTGCATTATCGTAATTCATTATAATGCATCAATCAATCAATCAATCAATCAATCAATCAATCAATAATTCGTTTAATCATGAAACCAAGCTGTCACAGACGCAACTTGTTACAGGCAGTAAATAGATAATGTCATTAACAAGGAGAAATCAGGTCTCTTTCCTAATAAACTACTATGGGAGCAGTGGCGTAAATCATGGGGGGACAGAGGGGGGACAGTCCCCCCCAAAGTTTTGACTTAAGCCCTGCTGTCCTCCCCAAAATCCGGCCCTCGTAGGTACTCTGTCCCCCCAAAGTTATGTATAGATTTTCGCCTCTGTATGGGAGAAGCAGATAGTTATGAACATTTTAGAATATGCCCTTATAAAGAACCCGTGAAATAAAGTTCCGATCGTCTTTGGGCGGTAGAGTGAAGTTATGTGGTCTGGTTCGTAGGTTGTGACTATTTTGTCTCAGAGGAGGTAGCAGGCATCGGAGTACGTGATTTATATTCGACCGTAATGCTCTAAGAAAGATGGTCATTTTTCCAGGGCTGTTAAAGGCTTGGTTTTTGGTTTTTGGTTTGTTTGGTTTTTAAACAAACCAAAAAACAAAAACCGCAAATTTTGGTTTTTACAAATGTCAAAATTATAAATGCCAAAAATGTCGTCTCTTTCTTTAACTCTCTTGGCAATTGTTGTATGGTCTTTGTTAACTTCGTTTTATGACATTCTACGGTTCTACTGTTCTAGTTAATTTCATTAATAGGCCTATGCATCTGATTAATTTGAACGGCATTATAATAATAATAATAATAATAATAATAATAATAATAATAATATTATTATTATTATTAGCGGCGCACTGGTTACCGCTAGAGGAACACACGGCCTCTCTTGCTCTCTGGGATTTGGTCGAGTAGCCAGACACGCCGCCATCAACGACCTGATCCATCGCAATCTTATCAAAGCCGGTTTCCCAGCGGTAAAGGAGCCACGGGGCATGCTGCGATCGGATGGTAAGAGACCGGACGGCACCACGCTTATACCATGGAGAGCGGGCCGAAACCTCGTGTGGGATGCAACGGTGGTCGACACGCTAGCGCCTTCCTACCTGCAGGCAACGGCCGTGACAGCAGGAGCAGCAGCTGAAATAGCTGACAACAGAAAAAATCAAAAATACCAGACCCTTCTTGACACACATGACTTCATTCCGCTGGCTCTGGAAACTTTAGGTCCAATTAACTTAAGAGGCCTTGACTTAATCACAGTGATGGGCCGTCATCTGACAAAGGCGACGGACGACGTCAGAGAGACGACCTTCCTCTTCCAAAGACTGTCGTTGACAATTCAGCGCTTTAACGCTGTGGCCTTCACCGGTTCTTTTGTTGACCCTATGCCCGAGATGGAAGAGGGATAGCCCTTCCAGTTACACTAGTTTTTGATATAATAATAGTAATATAATAATAATAATAATAATAATAATAATAATAATAATAATAATAATAATAATAATAATAATAAAGAAGCGCATTATGACGTCACAGGTATAAGTTGACCATTTCGCAGAATAGAGCGCCACGTTGCGATCATGCAGGGGCGTTACTTTAATAATAATAATATTATTACTTTAACTTATTTCATTTAAGAAAACATTCCGAAACAAGTTGAAAAATACCCGAAGACGAATTACAGTAGGTTCTGAAGATGTTTGAAGTGGAAGAACGAAGACGAATTTGCAAATGTAGGCCCCTATGTGATTCGATTTTAAACGCTTGATTAACCGGTCGATTAACCGGTGGATTAATACAATACAAATACAATACAAATGAAAATTTATAGCGCGCTTTAACAAGACAAGTCTTGCACGAGAGCGCGTTTCGCTACATTCTTAGTCATAGTGCAAGGTAAACAGATAAGTTTTTAATTTTGTTTTAAACTGTGCAACAGATATGCACTGTCGAACTGAAGGTGGAAGACGGTTCCATTCAAAGGGTCCTGAGATAGAGAAAGCACGGTTTCCAAACTTCCGGTTTGTGCGAAGTACGGTGAAATCCCCTCTCGTCGACGATCGGAGTCCTCTAGTATTGAAAAGTGAACATGGCGTGACCATGGATGCCATGTATGAGGGAGAGGTTCCAGAGTGAATGTGATACATGAGGAGGCAGATTTTGAAGGCGATACGGGCGCTGATGGGAAGCCAGTGAAGTTGTTGCAGTGTAGACGTGATGTGATCTCTTGGACCAAGATCTTTTATTAGGCGAGCGGCGGTGTGTAGAACTGAGGTTAAGGGTTGCAGTGTCGATGAAGGAAGACCGGATAGGACAGAGTTGCAGTAGTCGAGGCGAGAGATGACGAGAGCTTGGACGAGGATACGAAGGCAGGTTTCGTCGAGGCAGCGTTTCACTTGTCGGATTCGGCGAAGGTGAAAATAGCATGCTTTGGCGACGGAAGAGATGTGTTGAGTCATGTTTAGGCTGCTGTCTAGCAGAACACCGAGGTCACGAACGACATCAGATGGTAGAATGGTGCAGTTAGACTCGAGATGAAGAGATTTTATTTGTTTATCATCGTCCGGTCGGCTTCGACGGTCGAACCAAATGAGTTCTGTTTTGGTGGCATTTAGCTTCAGACGCATAGATGCGCACCAGGTCTGAATGTCACGGACGCATTCCGCAATTTTTATTTTGATGTTATCAAAGTTTTTGCCCGAGAGTTTTATGTAGAGCTGGGTGTCGTCAGCATATAAGTGGATCATAAGGCCATGATGTGATGCGATGTTGACAATGTTAGAGGTGTACAGTATAAAGAGGAGTGGGCCAAGGATGGAGCCTTGGGGAACACCAAAGAGGATAGAGAAGATTTTGGATGAGCAGCCACCAAGTTTAATACTGTGAGTCCTTGAGGAAAGAAATGAGGCAATCCATTGAATAGCTAAGGCCGTGATACCGAATTGTACTTGCAGGATTTTGAGGAGAATGGTATGGTCCACACAATCAAAAGCGGCAGAGAAATCGAGTAGTAATAGAGCTGTGGTGAATCCAGAGTCAAGGGCCAGGACAATGTCATTGTAAACTTTAATAACTGCGGTTTCGGTGGAGTGATGGCGACGAAATCCAGATTGTGTAGGTGGAAGCAGATGAAGTGATTCAACGTAGTTGGATAGTTGTTTGTGGATGACACGTTCAACGAGTTTTGAGATGAAGGACAAGTTTGAGATAGGACGATAACTGGCTGGGTCCGCAGGGTCGAGTCCCGGTTTCTTTACACGAGGTCGAATGATGGCACGTTTATGTTTTGCAGGTAGAGATGCCTGGGTGATGGAAACATTGATGAGGAGAGCGAGGATAGGAGCGAAGACGGTGTAGAGAGATTTAAGCAGCCAGACAGGTGCGGAATCCAATTCACACTGCTTTGTCGAAGAATCAGTTATGAGTTTTTCAACTTCGGCGGTTGTGACTTCATCAAATTTGCATAGTGAGTGGTCAAGAGGAGGTAGAGTTGAAAAATCCGGCATTGGCGTGTCTTTCGTCGATTCACGAATCATGTCTATTTTATTCTCGAAGTAATCGAGGAGTGTATCTGGAGAGATGCGTGGAGAGGTGTCTTGAGGCGGGGTGAGTAATGTGTTGAGAGATTTCCAAAGTGTACGACCGTTTCCTTTGGCGCCCTCAATGCTTTCTCGAAGATAACTAGAACGTTTTTGCTGAAACAATTTGCGTTGCACTTTAGCCTGGGTACGCCAGCGTTTTTCCCTTTCTTCAGAGGGTGAATTCAGGAATTGACGCTCAAGACGGCGAGTTAATTTTTTTGATGCAGCACAGGTTCCATCAAACCATGGGCAGTCAGGTACCTTTCGTAGAATTATCTTTTTCCAAGGGGCATGTTTATCCAGCAAATTTTCCATGGTTGAGTCGTAAAGATCGAAAAGATCCACAACGTCAAGTTTTGAATTTTCCATCCATGAAGCTTGTTTGAAGAGGTCGGTGGATTCCAGGTCGGATTTGAAAGCTGTCGAGTCAAAATTTGTAAAAGAGCGACGTTCAACTGATTGGCGGATTATTGGTGGCAGTTGATGCGCAATGTTGAAGTGGATGATGGAGTGGTCGGATATGG
The DNA here is from genome assembly GCA_020284085.1 of Aporrectodea caliginosa. Classification (NCBI taxonomy): domain Eukaryota; kingdom Metazoa; phylum Annelida; class Clitellata; order Crassiclitellata; family Lumbricidae; genus Aporrectodea; species Aporrectodea caliginosa. The sequence continues at coordinate 4,735 of JACEVL010002019.1, forward strand.
ATACTTTAACTTGCGGGAATCTTGCTTGCTTGCTTGATTGCTTGCATCTTGATTGATTGAGCCACAGGCTAAATAGTCAAATCTTGCGACGACTAGTTCGATCACTTACAATCATTCAATCGTCGTGAAACTTGGCAGACAGACTCGCCCTCGCACACACTTCATTCTATCAAAATTTCAGCCCCCAAAAAAGGCTAGCTTATAGAATCGGGGACTCAACTTTTCGAATCGGGGAATCCCCTTTTCCGAAACGCACCGTTGTGATTGGCCAGGGTTGTGATTGGCCAGCGTTGTGATTGGATAAAATGAACGCGGACTATATATTTGTAGAGGTAACTGCTTCATAAGACGCATTATAGGATAGTAGATGGATATAGTAAAAAACTTTGTTTTTACGGGCTGTATTTTATTATCCATCTACTTTAACTTGCGGGAATCTTGATTGATTGCTTGCTTGCTTGCTTGCTTGCTTGAGCCACAGGCTAAAAAGTCAAATCTTGCGACGACTAGTTCGATCACTTACAATCATTCAATCGTCGTGAAACTTGGCAGACAGACTCGCCCTCGCACACACTTCATTCTATCAAAATTTCAGCTCCCCAAAAAGGCTAGCTTATAGAATCGGGGACTCAACTTTTCGAATCGGGGAATCCTATTTTCCGACACGCAGCGTTGTGATTGGCCAGCGTTGCCATTGGCTGCAACAGAAACGGGTGCGGTGCTTGATTAAGCGGACGCTATGTTGTAAAATGCTATATATTTGTAGAGGTAACTGCTTAATATGACGGATTATAGGATACTAGATGGATATAGTAAAAAACTTTGTTTTTACTATTGGTTCTTTTTATTAATCCGCACTAGTACCTAAATGGTTTTGCCAATTATTATGCCGGCCCTAAAATCTGGAATAGTATCCCCAACGACATACGGTACCTAACTAGTTTTCACCTATTCAAACGTAGATTGCGTGCTTATTTGATTGCCAATGGTACGTTCTAATAATATTGTGCGTGCTAGTTAACTAGTTAAGATTTGTTAAGGATTAAAAAATAGCAGAATTAACAAATTATTCGGTCTGCCACTCGAGTATAACAATGATGTAAGGGTGACCCTACTAGTCGGGACTTGTTCCCTTTAGGGTTCGGCAAAACTCCGAATACCGGTCCCAAATTCTATAACATTGAGAATGTATGTGAAATGGTTACTTACTTCGTGAAATGTCCAAGCACGACGGATAACATTTCCGGTTTCCGGTTTATTTCGAGAAATTCAAATGTTTTGAAGAAATTTCGTAAGATATGGCAGGTAGACCAGCAGCTCCAATAAATATCAATGCAAACGTTTTGTCAGCAGCCGAAGTCGCGGAAATGAAAGTAACTCCGCGAGAATTGTATGCGATTATGTCCGACAAACGTGAATGGTTGCAATGGCTCGCCCGACACCGCTTGATCCGAAACAACGTGGACTGCGGAACGTGTCACCGTCCAATGTCATTAGTCGGTCGAGCTGAATGTAGCGACGGTTTTTCCTGGCGTTGTCGCCAATGCAACACCCGCAGTAGCATTAGAACTGGTTCCTTTTTTGCTAACTGTGAATTAAAAACTGAACAGATACTTATGATGATGTACTACTGGATACACGAAGTTCAGTCAAAACATGTGATGTTATTCGAGAGTCTCGTTAGCTGGGACACTATTGTAAATTATAACAACTATTTCCGTAAAGAATGCTATGAATGGTTTCATACAACTGATCAAATGTTGGGAGGCTTCGATGATGACGGTCAGTCTGTGTTCGTGGAGATGGACGAAAGTTATTTTTTGCGCAGAAAATATCATCGTGGCCAACGACGTCGTGGTCAGTGGGTTGTTGGTTTGGTTGAGCGTGGTAGCGGACGATGCTGGCTGGAGGTCGTTGCCCGTAGAGATGCGCCCACACTTGAGCGCATCATCAGTGATCATGTGTTGCCAGGCACAACGATCGTCACGGACGCTTGGCGTGGTTATCAAAATGTCGGTGCACTGAATAACGGAGTCTATGACCACGCTGTTATTATTCATGCCAATGAATTTGTACATTCTGACGACCACAACATTCACACGGAAAGTATTGAAGGGCTTTGGATGCGGGCTAAGCGTAAACTACGCTATCAGTGTGGTACGAGTCGCGGTCTGTTTGCCAGCTACTTGGTGGAGTTTCAGTGGCGTAACATGCACAAACACAATGTGTTCGGCTGCTATCTCCAAATGCTTTCCATTAACTACCACATTTAGCCTGAAGTTACTAGTTCTTCATGAAACACTGATTGCAAATAGTTCCTAATATTTCTTTTGCTTCATATAAATAAAATTTCTTCTCAAATCAACGCTTTTCAATGTCATAGAATTTGGGACCGGTATTCGGAGTTTTGCCGGGTTTTCTATCCCCATTGTTTTCCTACTATCATACTGTAATTGTGATGATTGTATGCTTTGCTTCTGTTGGAAACAATAAAATTTATGGTTATGGTTATGGTTATGACGTCATTTCTGAAATGTTATTCTGATGCATTTCGTTGCTTCTCATGAAATGAGTGGATTCTTTAGATAATATTTCGTCTGTCGTATTATGACGTCATATTTATAGAAATAAATTCTGAGGCAGGTTCACATCCGCCATTTTGGCCATCAGTGGCGTCTGCATATTTTGCAAGTTGCTCTAAAAGTTCTAATATTTTTGATCGACAGATGAATGCATTCTAAGCTTACTTGTTTATTTCTTGATTCATACTTTTGGTAGGTCGAAGTTTGCTGGAACTTGCAATTTTTAGGACTACATTTATATGAATAAATCTTTTGCGGCGGAAGATTTCGCCGCACTGGAAAGAATTTTTTTACTTCCGCGGCGGAAAACCGTCTGTCTATCATGCTCGTGTCTCCTCATGAGCTTTTGCAATGACTGCACCATAGAAGTTTCCAGATTATATTAGATTTGATATAATATTATGATATTTTGTTTGAAATTCTGTGTACGCTGATTTGTGAATGACTGCGCTCATGAATGACTAAATATTCTGGTTTTCCGCAGAAGAGCTATAAAGATTCTTAATCAGTTCGTTACGACTGCAGCCCTGGGCATGTCCATGGGCATTAGACGGGTCCCATGTGTGCTGTATACGGGTCCCATATTAGAATATGGGTCCTATAGATATGTATTGTATTGTATGGTATTGTATCTAAAGATTTCTATAGCGCCTCTCTCAGAATAACTATTCAGAAGCACTCTCAGCACGAAAACCCCGGGGAAAGAAACTTCTTTAATAAGTGGGCTCCATGTGGGCATGCTGTCATTGTATTGTATTGTATTGTATCTAAACTTCTAAAGATTTATATAGCGCCTCTCTGAGAATAACTATTCAGAAGCGCTCTCAGCACAAAATCCGGGGAAAAAGAAACGTCTTTAAAGAACGAGAGACCAAAGAGGAAGAACTGGTTATTAGTTTTGCCCTTAATGAGGGGGAAGGTTATTCCAAGTAGAGGGACCAACCACAGCAAATGCCCGGCGTTGAGCCAAGGCAGTCCTAGTCCTAGGAACAAAAAGTTCAAGCCAATCAGCAGATCGCAAGGAACGAGATGAGGTCGCCGATAACGGCTTTCGCATATAATAGTCAGAAAGATACTTTGGGTAGGATCAGAGTATGGTCAACTTGCGTTGTTCGTACTGCTAAATATTAATCTACTTTAATTACTCTATCGCCACCATTTATGATGTACTATACACGTATTTCTGATTACCCAGTTTGAATTCTGTTGCAGTGTCTTCTCTGAGAGTTACGATACTGCCAGAACGCAATTACAATCAGTTGTCCAAGTTCATCATGAATCAGAATTCCAGTCTTTCATGCTCACTGATCGAAAAACAAAGAATGGAAACCCCAACATCATGGACCGCAACAACTACAGAGCTTTCTGGGTGAAATGGGAGTCGGGTGAGAGGATGACAGCAATGGAGCTGTCATTGGAAATTCCAAGTTCCTTGATTGGGTCGTGATAATGAGAGAACGATGTTCAAGGGTCTTACCATCTCAACATGGGATGGTGCCACTGGATTCTGGGATTTCTCATCTCTCCAAGGACCAAGGTATTTGTGTGTCACTATTTTTAATCTGGCCATTTTAGACAGAACTTCACACTTTTAAGGTCAAAGGTGAGGGAATCCGGAATCGTGGGACGCGCGTCACTAAAGCTCATAATAGCAGCTATAGATGTTTTTATCTTGTTTGATCTACTGGAGTTTTCTGATTGATGAAACAGTCAGCCCCATCCATAACGAAGCACAAGACGAAACAGTCAGCCCCAGTCAAAACGAAGCACAAGACGAAACAGTCAGCCCCAGTCAAAACGAAGCACAAGACGAAACAGTCAGCCCCAGTCAAAACGAAGCACAAGACGAAACAGTCAGCCCCAGTCAAAACGAAGCACAAGACGAAACAGTCAGCCCCAGCCATAACGAAACACAAGACGAAACAGTCAGCCCCAGTCAAAACGAAGCACAAGACGAAACAGTCAGCCCCAGTCAAAACGAAGCACAAGACGAAACAGTCAGCCCAGCCAAAACGAAGAACACGTCGTCTATGAAACGAAGTATTACCTGCTACAGCGAACTGACATGGGGCGACACAAGTGGTGAGTAGCTTTTAATAATAACCATATCTTACATGTACACTACTCTGACTTACCTAACCTTACCTTACACTGCTATACTCAATATCACCTTACCTTGTCTTACATGAACTTGAGTTATCCTAGGGAATTGTGTGTCTCGGTCTCATTCATTCCTGGTCATAGATGTCTTCGCACTGCTCACAGGGTGACCTGGTTGTTCCCTCCGCAGTGCAGCACAGAAGCTTCGTCGGTTCAACTTTCTGGAATAGATTACCTAGTATCTTACGACATGATCTTCCTGGTCTTTCTTTACCTCAATTCTAATGAGTCTTTCTTGAAGAGCAGCTAAATAAATATGTGAATACAGCTACCATTATAATAATGTCCTACATTACTTTGGTTCTATCAGGTTTCTGGCGCGTATAGGTCTACAGCTGAGCGAGGAGGCGTCTCCCGATCGAAGCAACTGTTATCCTCTGAGACACTGAATCGCTTGTTAATGAAAATCAGGAGAATCTGGAGCGACACAGGAGACGTAAGAAACGTTTAATAAATTCCTTATCTCACGTTTTCTTGACCAACCATGTAACACTACAGCACTTTATCTTGCTGTACCTTATATTACTTGACCTTATATTACTTGACCTTATATTACTTGACCTTATATTACTTGACCTTATATTACTTGACCTTACCTCATTTTGGCTTACCTTAGCTTAGCTTATCTAATCGTAACCTAGATGACCTCATTTGACCTTACCTGACCTTGTCCTATTGCACATTATCTCACCTTACCTAGCCTTACTTGAACTTGGTTAACGATTCTTCTCTTACTTTGAGATCCCCTTAATCTGTGAAACTCAATTTCAGACTATGTTATCAACGCGAGAGAAATTCAATCGCTTCGACTTTGAAAAAGGCCACTGTGTGATTTGTCGCCTGCTCAAATAAATGCCTTACACTGTAAAGAATGTAATCTATGTAACGTATTGTAACTGAAAATAATTCTATAAGGCCTTCTTGCCAAGGTCATCGGGTGTTACTTCGAGAACAGTTGTTTTACAAGTCGGTATGGTAAGTCAGGGTGTAGGCACGGTAACATTAAAATGTGTAACGTTAGTATTATCATGGTACTATAGAGGCTACACCTGGCGATGTAATGCTATTTTTGACCATTTTTACCCCCCTCCCCCTGTCACAAACTGTCACAAAACTCGGACCCCCCCCTAAAGTACGTCACACTTTCAACATAGAAATAATAATACTTCCGAAAGCAAGGCTAATACATAAACAAGGCTTCGCAACAGCATTATTACTAGCGCTCCTATCGAGAGGAATCGTGAAAAACACATTCAGGATATATGCATTTCATGCTATTTTGACATAAAACTAATTAAAATGTTTCAGAAAATTTTTGAAAATTATTTTTAAAGCTATGAAATTCTGCTAAAAAATAAAAAATAAATGTGTGACGTCACACATGGCCTGACCCCCCTCCCTCCTGTCACAAACTGTCACACTTTCTTAAACCCCTCCCTCCCCTGGAGCGTGACGTACTTTATGGACGGCCCCATAGAGGCTACACCTGGCGATGTAATGTAATGTAACAAAACATTTATAATGTGCCACTTAAGAGTCTCTCAGAAGTGCTCAACACGTGGCCATCAAACAGCTGAAAAATGCGTCTAAGAGTTTAGAGAAAACCATATAGCCGCGTGCAGCACGCACAGACGGCGGAAGAGCGTTCCAGATCCGTGGCGCCGCAATCGAGAAATCCCGACGAGCACAGGTGGTGGTTCGAAACGAAGGTATCATCAAGTCATTTCGCGAGGCAGACCGGAGAGCCCGCCGACCAGTTTGAGTGCCAACTGGAAGGCACAGTTCAGCAATGTAGTCCAGAGCAATACCAGTCGTAGCCTTCCAAACCAGCGTAGCAATTTTGAATTGCACACGATCAGCAACTGGAAGCCAGTGGAGCTCACGTCGCATGTAGTCAGATATGTGTGAATGACACAGTCGGCTCGAGTTGATGGACGGAAGAGCTGCACCTGCATGGCTTCACGAGCAGCTGAGCGCAACGATCGCTGACCTGCTTGGCTTTACATGTATATAGGCTATGTCAGGGCGTGCCGACAAAGCCTTAATAGTGCACTAGTGCATCTATTATATGTAGCTTAATCCCTTTTATTATGACAAGCTGTAAAATAAATAATGGCTAGGTGACGGTAACGTAAAGTGTCCAATTTATATTGCATGAATTTAAAAAATCAATCAACGTCCTTGCGACAAAACGAAACCAAACAAGGCTCCATCGCAGGGGAACCTTGTACTTTATTCTTGTCTGTAATGATACTGCAACCTGTCATAACATGTAATAATATTAATCTTCGTGGGTTTCCTGTGTTTCTTTAGGAACAGGTGCGGCGACTGAGGTGAAAATGGGTGTGACGAGATGGGATTGGTGTGACGAGACTGAGGCGAGATTGATGGGTGTGACGAGATTGAGGCGAGATTGATGGGTGTGACGAGACTGAGGCGAGATTGATGGCAGTGGTGATTGCTCTGTGGCTCTGTCTTGTTTCGTTGTTATGTATTAGGAGTTTATTTGTTGTCGTCCTGGCGGGCCTCTGGCGTGGCGTAAAAACCCGTAAGCTCATTATGGCAGGGTGGGCCCCTGGCGTGGTCTAATACCCCGCAAGCCCCTTTATTATTACTTTTGAATTTGTTTTTATTTTCTTAATTTTGTATTGTCTTGCCGATGAGCCGAGGGATGAGAATGAGGATGAGAGTGGGGGTTAGGTTAGAAGAAAGATGGGGCAGAGGGATGAGAATGAGGATGAGAGAGGGGGCTAGGTTAGAAGAAAGACGGGGCATGCAGAGGGATGAGAATGAGGATGAGTGGGATCGATCGAGGCATTGCAACCACAGTAGAATCCGACAGAAAGTCTACTTTATGAAGATAAAGATCACCCAAAGGTAAATCGGAAGTTTATTGTATGCAGAGATCAAATGCTAACTATTTTATTATTCTAGTCTAGTAGGCTAGGTATACACTGATATGAACTTTGAGATGGACTCATACGAAATGTTCTGTCTCTGTGTGTGTGTCTGTCTAGACTGTCTATCTGTTTATGTGTTTCCTTTGTTTCTGTATGTCTGTCTGTCTGTCTGTCTCTGTCTGTCTGTCTGTGTCTGTCTGTCTGTCTCTGTCTCTCTGTCTCTCTCTGTCTCTCTCTCTCTCTCTCTCTCTGTCTCTGTCTGTCTGTCTGTCTCTCTGTCTGTCTGTCTCTCTCTCTCTGTCTGTCTGTCTCTCTGTCTGTCTGTCTGTCTGTCTGTCTGTCTGTCTGTCTGTCTGTCTGTCTGTCTGTCTCTCTCTCTCTCTCTCTCTCTCTCTCTCTCTCTCTCTCAAATTGCCTGTAATTAAAGTATTGACGTCTAGCACGCTAATCTAATATTATTCATTCATTCATTCATTTATTCTATGTCTCCCTGTCTGACTGTCACTGTCTCTCCCATGCAGTTTCTGTCTTCTGTCACTCTGTATCTCTCTCTTTCTCTCGACATAATATACATGTAAGGCTGAGACACGTGTAGCCGTGGTCACTGGTCCATTTAGCAAGGCTATACTGGACGGTCTTTCGGTTTGTCGGCAGTCCATTTAGTACTGTTCAGTAGAGGAGCGGCAGAAATAGGAATGAAGAGAGGATTTCTCCAGAAGGCACATGCTTTGTCACATTAGGGCGCAGATGTTCTGCGAGTAATAGGTAAGTTTGCAACAAAGAGGAATTTGTCATTCGACTAACGTCTAAACTTTTTTGCAGTGTGCAACGAAAAGAAGATGACGCAATCATCCAATCGAGGTGTGAATGGCCGACGTCAGTTTCTCAGCATCAGCATATATGGAAAACGCTTCAGCCAAACAATTGACACTTTTCGACCCGTCCGACCTAAAGATACACTATCAAAATAAGATGGAAAAAGACGATGATCTGCTCGGAGTAATTCTTGAACTATAGAGTGGACTTTTGAGATGGCTTCAGGAACAATTCGACTACTTGATGTAGACTATCCATGAGTCAACGTTCTTTGTCTAAAAATATCGACCATTATTGAATTGCTGTGTTGTTCGTTGTAAAATTACAGTCTCTTTCCTAAATGTCACAGGTTGATATCGGCCGTTATAATATTATATCCAGCAGAAAGTCCCCTATAGACACTATGAGGTCCTTAGGCATGTGAGGACCCTTCTTGGCTGCGCTCCATCCTACTTGTCTGTTCTTTGTCGACCTGTCTCGATCTGACCTCGCAGCCCGTCAAACTCGGCATTCTTCAGCTTTTGGTCCAGCGAGCTCACACTTCTATTAGACAGCGTCGAGCCTTTTCAATTGTCCGCATATAAGGGATGTAGGTACATGAGGTCCCTATAGACACTATGAGGTCCTTAGGCATGTGAGGACCCTACGTGCAATGGATTACGGAGTCGTCCATTGAGGACGTCCACTAAATGTTATCTATTCTATCCCTCGCCCTTTCCTTAATCCTTTGTCCACATTTGTCCGATTTTAATTATCTTGCCACACATTTTACGAATGTCCGCACTCCAACGGAATATTAAGGCTTACATGTAGGGAAACCTGATGATCCTGCGGGGTTAACAGATTGGTGACTTTGATACTGTCGCTTCCAGCAAATAAACTCTTAAATAGATACTACACATAAGAGACTGATGTCTGATTGAAGGCACAGTCGCTATTCAGAAATAACCTTATCTACCAAACTTATTGAAAGAGATCAGAAACAGAAGTGGATGGAATAGAGTTTTCCCTGCCTAAAATACTCAGAAATGCCAACTGGACACTTCCTCAAACTGGGGTTCTGAGTGAGCGCCGTTAAGCTTCCCTATAGAGGGGGTCTGGGGTCATTCACAGATCTACACGGGCGATAAATGCCTCAAGTTCATCCAGTGCAGTGCCCCAGCATCAGGGGACATTTCCTGCAAGGCCGAAAGTGAGACAAACTCTTCACCGTCAGGGCTCCAGATTGAAGTATATTTATATTGATTTATATTCGACCGTAATGCTCTAAGAAAGATGGTCATCTGCCAGGGCTGTTAAAGGCTTGGTTTTTTGGGTTTTGGTTTTTTTGGTTTTTTAAACAAACGTCAGTAATAATAGTCCCAAACAAAAAAAAACGCAAATTTTGGTTTTTTACAAATTTCAAAATTATAAATGCCAAAAATGTCGTCTCTTTAACTCTCTTGGCAATTGTTGTATGGTCTTTGTTAACTTCGTTTTATGACATTCTACGGTTCTACTGTTCTAGTTAATTTCATTATTTTATAGGCATATGCATCTGATTAATTTGAACGGCATTATGCCATTTTTATGAGTTTTATGATCCGAAATAGAAAAATCTCAAAAACAAAAAACCAAAAAACCAAAAAACCAACTTTTCATTTTGAAAAGTTTGGTTTTTTGCACCTCTGTCATCTGCTGTGTCAGCCATTAGACTGACTTTGCAGGAATTGGGAGGTAGGAAACCACCACGCTTCACCCGTCGTAATTAAGGCTCAAAACACTTTCAAAGTATTAATTTCTTCCCTGCTAAGTTTCCTAAGTGCCTGGAAATGAACTAACAGAAGTCTTTCTTGTGAGACCTCAAGAAAAAAATTAGTCTTAAAATTAAATAACATGCCGTATAAATATTTAATAGACATTACATAACATATTAAATATATAAACGCACAGAAATCTCTCTGCATGCGTGCCTGCATCTGTGGTGTAACGCTATTTCGACAATAATGGCTTACGTCATTCTACGTCATCGCAATAACCGTATATAGACGTTGTCATAGCAACGCTAGATTATGCAACACGACATATGGGTCCTTATACATTTCTATAAGGGAATGGGGAGGGAAGGAGCGGGTCTGCCACACACGGGGAGGGAGGGAGGGAGGAGGGAGGGAGGGAGGGAGGGAGGGAGGGAGGGAGGGAGGGAGGGAGGGAGGGAGGAAGAAGACTTATGAGGGAGGAAGGAAGGGAGGGACGGACGGACGGACGGACGGACCGAGGGAGGGACGGAGGGAGAGGGACGGACGGACGGACGGACGGAGGGAGGGGAGGGAGAAGACACGCACATCGCCGCCAGAGACGTGGGGATGGACGGACGGACGTTGAAGGGAGGGAAGGAGGTATGGACGGCAGAAAACAAAGGAGGGAGGGAGGAGGGAGGGAGGGAGAGGGAGAAGACCACGCTGTTTCGACAATAATGGCTTACGTCATTCCACGTTGTCATAGCAACGCGAGATAATGCAACACGACATGTGGGGCGAGAGACGTGGTGGAGGGACGGACGGACGTTGAAGGGAGGAAGGAGGTACGGACAGCCGGGACGGACGGCAGAGAAGTACGGGGATGGAGGGAGGGTACGGGGGATAGAGGTGGGAGGGACGGACGGACTGACGAACGGACGGACGGACGGACGGAGAAGACACGCAGGATCGCCGCGAGAGACGTGGGTAAGGGCGGAACGGACGTTGAAGGGAGGGAAGGAGGTACGGACGGCCGTCGGCCAGGACGGACTGCAGAGAAGTAGTACGGGGAGGGAGACGGGTACGGGGATGGAGGGAGGGGAGGAGAGGAGGGAGGAGGGAGGGAGGACGGACGGCAGAGGAGTACGGGGATGGAGGGAGGGTACGGGAGAAGACACGCAGGATCGCCGCGAGAGACGTGGGCAAGGGCGGAACGGACGTTGAAGGGAGGGAAGGAGGTACGGACGGCCGTCGGCCAGGACGGACTGCAGAGAAGTAGTACGGGGAGGGAGGGTACGGGGATGGAGGGAGGGAGGGAGGAACGGAGGGACGGACGGACAGTCGGACGGACGGACGGACGGAGAGAGGAGGGTTGGAAGGGAGGTAGGGGAGGGAAGGGGAGGGAGGGAGAGGTTGAAGACTTATGCCAATCATAGCACGAGAAGACGCAACTCTTGACATTTTTCAAATTGTTTTTAACCGTCTTAGGACGGGCAAACATCTAGTATTAAATATGATGTTTTACTCTACACGACGTGCTCTTCTATTCATAGAAACCGTAACTCACGTATTATTAATGCTATTATTATTTGGGGGCCGTGACGCATTGGATAACATCTGGCACAGAGACCGAGAGGTACCGAGTTCGAGCCCCCGTTGGGCGGATATGCTTTGTAGGCTGTTAGCGCCGTTGTATTGCAAGCTGTCTGTTCTGTTAGTAGTTATAAGATTTCAATTGCATAACATGTAAATGTACAGCGCAGTGCGTTTGTCAGGCGCTTATTAAAGAAAAGATATATTATTATTATTATTATTATTATTATTATTATTATTATTATTATTATTATTATTATTATTATTATTATTATTATTACTAGATGTTTGCCCGTCCTAAGACGGTTAAAACAATTTGAAAATGTCAAGAGTTGCGTCTTCTCGTGCTATGATTGGCATAAGTCTTCAACCTCTCCCTCCCTCCCCTTCCCTCCCCTACCTCCCTTCCAACCCTCCTCTCTCCGTCCGTCCGTCCGACTGTCCGTCCGTCCCTCCGTTCCTCCCTCGCTCCCTCCATCCCCGTACCCTCCCTCCCCCGTACTACTTCTCTGCAGTCCGTCCTGGCCGACGGCCGTCCGTACCTCCTTCCCTCCCTTCAACGTCCGTTCCGCCCTTGCCCACGTCTCTCGCGGCGATCCTGCGTGTCTCCCTCCTCTCCTCCCTCCCTCCCTCCCTCCCTCCCTCCCTCCCTCCCTCCCTCCCTCCCTCCCTCCCTCCTTCCCTCCCTCCCTCCATCCCCGTACCATCCCTCCCTCCCCGTACTACTTCTCTGCAGTCCGTCCTGGCCGACGGCCGTCCGTACCTCCTTCTTCCCCTTCAACGTCCGTTCCGCCCTTACCCACGTCTCTCGCGGCGATCCTGCGTGTCTTCTCCGTCCGTCCGTCCGTCCGTTCGTCAGTGACGGTCAGTCCCTCCCACCTCTATCCCCCGTACCCTCCCTCCATCCCCGTACTTCTCTGCCGTCCGTCCCGGCTGTCCGTACCTCCTTCCTCCCTTCAACGTCCGTCCGTCCCTCCACCACGTCTCTCGCCCCACATGTCGTGTTGCATTATCTCGCGTTGCTATGACAACGTGGAATGACGTAAGCCATTATTGTCGAAACAGCGTGGTCTTCTCCCTCTCCCTCCCTCCCTCCTCCTCCCTCCCTCCTCTTGTTTTCTGCCGTCCATACCTCCTTCCCTTCCCTCCCTTCAACGTCCGTCCGTCCATCCCCACGTCTCTGGCGGCGATGTGCGTCTTCTCCCTCCCTCCCTCCGTCCGTCCGTCCGTCCGTCCCTCTCCCTCCGTCCCTCCCTCGGTCCGTCCGTCCGTCCGTCCCTCCCTTCCTTCCTCCCTCATAAGTCTTCTTCCTCCCTCCCTCCTCCCTCCTCCCTCCCTCCCTCCCTCTCCTCCCTCCCTCCCTCCCTCCCTCCCTCCCTCCCCGTGTGTGGCAGACCCGCCCCTTCCCCTCCCTATTCCCTTATAGAAATGTATAAGGACCCATATGTCATGTTGCATAATCTAGCGTTGCTATGACAACGTCTATATACGGTTATTGCGATGACGTAGAATGACGTAAGCCATTATTGTCGAAATAGCGTTACACCACAGATGCAGGCACGCATGCAGAGAGATTTCTGTGCGTTTATATATTTAATTATTATTATTATGTTTTTACAACGTTTTACACTTTGGCGTTACGGGCGTCAGACTCCAGGAACGCCATTTTTGTTACACGCGCTCTGATAAGGACTTTCCAGTCCTGTGTATAAAAGGTCCTTGTGCTGTAGAATCTCGCGAGATCTGACCGTGGAGACGTGATCTCCAAAGAAGCCGTGGACGACGTAAACAAAGATGTTTATTTGATTAAAGGTAAGAATCGGTGCGTTAATGTACACAAACAATTCTGTGCAAATAAAACAGACAAACGGTTATAAGATACGATAAACAGTGCTCAGTATAATATATGCCAACTGCAGCGAGACGTGCCTTCAACAATTCGCCGTTGCTATATAAATAAAAGCGGTATAGAGTGATCGAATGTTAGGATAACCTTGCCTTTGGAATGTTCTGACCGGGTTAATTGACGAATTATGCCTATTATTATTCTGGTAGTGTGACGCTTTAAAGTGACTGGGTCAGGTCGTGCAAGATTCTATTAATTTTGATTAGATTAAAAGTCAGAATTGTGTTGAGATCCTCAAAAAGACATTTAATGTATTGTTTGATTCTTATTTTTAAGGTAAAACTCGTGGACGATGCATTCTTCTGTTTGTTTTGTATTTGTTATGTTTATGTCGTTAATGTAGTTGAATTTGACCTGTTGAACTAACAAGGCACGATGGATATACAGTATGCATCACTCGAGGAATCATTTCCAATACACCAAAATCTACCTTCGTGTACCTTGTCACGTCCATCAACAACACGGCATGGCAGGCGCACCCCAAAAGCAGATCGACCGAAGTGAGTGACTTTGGTAGTAACATTGATCTTGACTGGCTCTGTGTAATGGATTAAGATTCCCGACTGAGTGACTGTAGCATGCTGGTTATGATCAAACATTTGGGGTTCAAGCCAGCTGAGCAGACTCCGATGATCGTGGGCCTGTTGTTTACGCACACATGTCGTGTATCTCAGATTCAAATTTACTGACTGCATATATAATGCTATAATGATCCACACATCAATTTAGAAGTTTTATAGGTGCAGAAACAATATTTACCTTTACACTTATGAGGTGTTTATTTATAGGTGTAAGAACAAGGTTATGAGACAATATAATACAACTGTATTTGATACTGCCCTCTTTCCTTAGGCATTTTGTTCCTTTACACCTGTGTGGAGCTTCTGTTTATGGAAACAGTGTTATACCTTTTACTTATGAGGAGTTTATTTATATGCAGACGAGATCTGTACCTTTACATTCATGAAAAGTGTCTGCAAAGGCTTAGAAGCAATGTTGCACATTTGCACTTGTTAGGAGTTTCTGTAGAGGTAAGTTAACATTATTTTTACCTTTTTCTATATAATACCACATTACATTACTTTGTTATCTTCTGATTTTGTGGATAGGTCAGTACCGGTGAATATAAGCTCAGGTCGCAAAGCAGATCTCGTCTGCCAACTGCAGACTCAAACACCTTCGAGTCATTCACAGGGTTATGCATCAAGTTCAAGAACAGAGTGAGTTAAATAGACACTTAGATGAATTGTAGTCGTGTAGTGTATTAAATGAAAATTTGATGGGTTATTGATTGGTTGATTGATGGATTGTTTTAATTGAATGAACAAAATGATTGATGTGATAAGAATGGATGAGTAGATGGATTGGTTGGCTGTTAAAATGACTGATTAATTGATAAAGTAGTTTATTGGTTGGTACATAGATTGATTAGTTGATTCATGTTGGATTGATTGTTTGATTTGACTGGCTAGCAGTGGCGTCACTAGGGTTGGTGTCACCCGATGCGGTAACTCATGGTGGCACCCCATGTACAGTTGTAAACCCTCCCTTTCCAGACTAAACAGAATCCTTAGTGATTTTTGTACTAATGTTACCCGTAAATCGTAATTCCTGTATATAACAGAATGTAATGGTAAAAATAGTTATATTAACAATTAACAGAATTAAAATATTACAAATGCATATTTTGTTTATTTTATTTCTTATTTTAATCATTTAATCATCTACCATCAGGTCAGCAGTTACATCATTAAAAATCAAATTAGCAAATATTGGTGGACTGTGGAGGGCAATGAAGGTGACTGCCGCCTCCTTATAAAATAATGTTTAAAGAATACAAAAAATTATATTATAATTTATAATAACTACATACAGTAGTGTCAATAATTGACAAATTTTATATAATAAGGAAAAATAATTGGAAACTTTGGCTGATTATAATTATTTATTAAAACATTGTAATATAGGAATATTATCAATTAAAATCAGGTTAGCAATTAAAAATATTAATATATGGCAATATACTCATAGCTTTCAAGACTGCGAACTTGTGAATCACTTAATCGAAATCAGTGCCTTTCGGCAACAGGCAACTCACTTTCAATTGATAATATCGCAAGATCGGAAAGCCTTGACTGTCCCATGGTAGATCGCAAATAGTTCTTTATAAGTTTCAGCTTTGAAAAGCTTCTCTCACATAAAGCCAAAGACACACAGATCGTCAGAAATAATTTTAGGCTTACTGAAAGGGCTGGGGGAGATTCCACGAAGCCCCATTCAGCAACGAATGTCAAGACATCTTATATTGCATAAACTTTGGCTTCATCCAGAATCCAGATGAATCTCTGCTGCTTTCAGATGCCTTCTCAGCCTTGCTATTTGTATTAAAAGTGTACTCTCAGACACTTCATCATAGAAAGTAGTCAATTTTGGAATGGACACCTTCAACTCTTCTTCAGAGGCAGCTATCAGACTATTCACTTGAACAGTCTCTGCTGAAACTCTGCACAAAATTTGTTTAGACAATCATTTTGTCACTTTGGTGTCACCCCTACGATGGTGACACCCGGTGCGGTCCGCACCCCCCCCCCCCTAGTGACGCCACTGCTGGCTAGTTGGTCAGCTGATTGGTTGATTAATTGGTTGATTGACTGACTGACTGATTGTGTGGTTGATAAATGATTGAATGTTGTAGTTGCCAGCGACTAGTCCAACTGGAACTTAGTCCGGAGCGAAAGAAACTGAATGGCACAACATTTGCCCCTAAGAAACCCATCAGACCAGCATGGCAAGCTCACATGGAGGTAATCAGATATCAGACAATGTTAGACCATCTAAGTAAGAATAATTATAAGTTACATGTTTATGTAACACAAAGGGAGTTTTGGGTCATTGTCTTTGGTTATCTTTTGTTATTCTATTGTCTACTGACCACTGTTAACTCCAGCAGTATGCCTAGGAGCAACATCAGCAGCAATGTTTTTCTTCCTCCTTTCTTCTTATTATCCCCTATAACAATCGCACCTCTGCTACTTATTCTTTAGCTCCTTTTTCACAAATAATTATTTGTATCAAATTTTTTTACATGCACAGTCACACAGAAATGTCAATCGGAGATGCAGTTATTCGGTCACCAGGTGAAACATAGATATAGATATCCAGATGTTTGAAAGCAAGAGAGAAATAGTGAGTTTTTAGGTGTTTCTCGAAAGAAGAGAAATTGTTGGAGCATCAGAGAAACATCGGTAGTTGTTCCATTCTTTTTGGGCATCAACACGGAATATATGAGAGCCAATGACAGTTCTGCATCATTGTTCAGCCATAAAGACCCATACCCATAATCTCCTAAAGACTGCAGGGGTAGTGAGGGATATAAGGAGAGACCAGTGGATGAAAGGTAGGTAAAGGTGCTTGTGATAAAGATTAAATGTCAAAAGGCCAATTTAAATCTTATTCTGATTTGTTCATGAGGCCACTGCAGCTGACTGAGTGGGGTTAAAGATTTTGTATGAGGAGTTGCGGGCAACAGCAGGTGAACCACAGAATGTTTGATGTGTTGAAGTTTGAGTTCAAGATCTGAGATAGATGCAAAAACCGAGTTGCAGATGTAAACATCTAGGCAAGAGCAAACGTCCTCATCTTCTTCATACTCCTTATCTTGCTCCTTATTCTCCAATGGTTCTCCTATAGTACCTTCCTCTATCTCCTCATTGTTCTCTTCATGTAATCACCCTTCCTCCTTGTCCTTCTCCTTCTACTCCTCTTATTCCACTCCTATAATCCTCTTTCTCTTCATAATTCTCTTACCGTCCTTTACCAGATCCTCCTCTTTCTTCATGAAATGCTAATTGTGTTTAAGGTATTTTTTTTATCTGGTAGTCCGACGTGCTGGTTCCGTGTGTTGTGGGTCCCGGATACGTACTGTCCCGCAACAAATCCAAAATTCATGTGCAGCTGGGTGAAATGAATGCTCCAAAGGAAAGGGTTGTTGAAACGTGAGGACAATTTTGATTTCATTCAATTTCTGAGCAAAATTTAATATTCTTTTTCTCATGCATTTATTTTATGGCAACTTAGTGATGCACAAGTTGTAACAAATGTTTTGAATTGCTAATTTTAACTTGGGTTTCTACCTATGACGATTTTATATAATTAGACAGAGCATTTTTCAAAATCTTATTATATCTTAATAAACATAGTTTCATTAACTGTTTCTCTTTTTCAGTTTGCCAAGACCTGTTGAGATGAATTCAGTTGAGAGGTAATATGATTTAATAATTTTAATACTCAAGACTCAAATAAAGTGTTACTTCTTGGTATGCTGTCCAGAATCACATAAAAGCCAAAGCATCTCAACAGACATGCTGACCTGGGGACAGAAAGCAGAACAAAGCATGAATTATTAAGCAATCTGTAAGAATTATGACTATTAAGCAAATTATCAGATTTGGGACTATTAAGCAAACTAAAAATTCTGACTATTAAGCAAACTGTAAGAATTTTGACTATTAAGGAAACTAAGAATTATGACTATTAAGCAAACTTTAATTGTGACCACCATATCATGTAAGGTAGCTATTATAAGATCTCAATGCCTTGTTACGTTTGAAAAGGTTCTGTGTTACTGTTCGAATACATTCATCCATGTTAATCTGAAAATAATTACATTGTGTCTTTGATTTTAATTAAATTTATCTAGTTGCAGTGCACTTTATTTTGTAGGTTTTAGATTTATTTTTATTTCTACTATATTTTATTTATATATTTTTAAATTTATATGATTATATACTTTTTATTTTGCAACAGTGTAGTGACTAGCATGCTGGACTGTCAGTCTGTAGGATAGGGGTTCAAATTCAGCTTTAACACAAGTGTGCACTGTCATTGTGGTGATCAGACAGTAAGGGAGAGGGCTTTCCACCTCTCTCATATACGCCGAGACTAAGAAAACAAAGTAGTTTTAATTTCATATACATGGCTGCCTCATGGAGTCATGGGGTTAGCTTAATGGATTGATCTAGTGTATTTTATCTATTTACTTTATTTATTTGTTTATGCATTTATTTGTTTATGTTTTAGGGACCACTTGATAGCAATGTTGCAACAACAGATTGATGATCTGTCTTTAGCCGTTGAAGAGGAGAAATTGAACCACAAGGATTCAAAACGCCTGGCCAGTATTTCCTCTTTGATCTCTGAGCCCATAAGGCATAAGCTCATCGTAGGACTGCCTCAATGTATAGTATAAGCTGTAACTGGACAACATAAGGTGTATGTCATGGATGAGCGATTGCCTTACTTAGGTTGAGCTTTGGCACTATATGAATTGTCTCAGAATTATTATTATTGTGGTATGCTACTTCATGAAAAACTTAGTAACTTGTGCTGTATGATTATATGGTGTACAATGTATTAATGGTGTAATTCTACCAGATTTATGGATTGTTATTTTCTTTATTTTATGGTCTTTGTGTTTAGGCAGCAGAACTCATGAAAGTGAAGTTAGATGATCTGACAAAATACTACAAAA